>DWJN01003570.1:0-13424 GCA_018248895.1 Carystus phorcus | reverse complement strand
ACACATACCGTCGGCCTTCCCGGGGCTGCTGGATGGACGGTTCGAGCTCCCACTCTAGCCGCCCGCAACCCCCAAAGGTAAGGCAAGTGCTTAGGTACCTACGTGCGGCCTTCAAGTATAAATCAAATTTAAAATTGGCCATTTTTTTAACAAGCTTGCTCACCAGGCTCGCATAAAAGAAAGAATGCAAGTACGAGCTTTCAAACTCCTAGAACATTACGAATCATTTGGAAGCTGACTCAAGCTTGTAATATATCAATGTAGATAAGTGTCAATCTGTCAAATCGCTCACAATTTAATATCGCATCATAAAGCAAGTAAAAGCGATGCTATAAAACTTCGCCCATTACCGAAATACCGTGGCAAATGGGCGGACTCATGTGTTAAATGGCTTGCAGGGGCCTTTAGTGGCGATGTCAGGCTTAATGCTCGCTTAAAAATTCCTTCCCTTCGTTTAATAGTTAACTTGGCAGTTCCAATTACGCTTCATAATACTTTCTTTACGAGAAATAGAACAAGCTTTTATTAAAATGTCGGATTTCTAGCCGCAAAATATCTTTAGTGACAAGTAAAGAGGTTATCAGAGCGTGGCATACTTCCAGCTTAGAGAAATGTTGAATGTGTTCTCAAAACGTTATTATCGAAAACTTATTACCGTAGGGAGATGGTTATGGCCGTTTTTAATAATTTATCCATTCATAATATCTGGACAGGTTAGTTGATAAAGGAATATAAAAAATAAAATAAATTTTTGGGACAGCTTGTTAATAGTTAGGTAACTTTTGGCCATATTGCAGAATTGCAATATTGCTATATATTTTTGCGTCTACGCTTGCTTTACAATGAATTTGAAACTTAACTTAAGTTTTAAACTTTATAAGTGCATAGATGATTGGAATATCAAATATACGCTAGGTGAACGAGCTTTGCTCGGATAATTACTTTTCTAACCTAATCGAGGTATTTTGATGAATATCCTTGAAAACTCTAACGGTACTTCTACGTGAAGTTTTGCACAAAAGGAAAATAAAAAATATTATTCAATAATACACAATTGGATACGTCATTCATAAATTAATTATAGAATATCCTGCGATGAAAATGATTTGATATACATATGTATATATCAGCATGTAAAAACTCCTTGGGAGTTTCTTGACGCTTCTTCCAAGACTACTCGCCGTAGAGTATCCTTGAAATGATGATATAGTTTTACTTTCGAAAAGTGTTTGTACAAACCAACTTCAAATAAATAAATTTCAATTTCAAATTTCGAATGAAAGACCGTTATACGATAAAATATAATTTGAGGTAAATGTTCTAACCTACTTTTACGAAGACTTTATATTACTTGAAAACTACTAAAGTAGTATAAAGTGAAATAGTAATATACAATAAAGTAAAACGTGAACAATACAAGACACTGACAAAGTTCGACCCAGAGTTGTTTCAAGAACAATAATTAAAATAGAATTGAGGCAGTAAACCAAGATAGCATTTAGAACAAAAACAGCACCAGATTGTCTCATTGTTACGTTTGACCCGCGCACGGGGACAAAAGAACAATTTATTTCCTTCCCCATGCCAGTATTGAAGTGGCGCTTTTATGTCTATAACTATAGTTTATATATCTTCAATCCTGTGAAACGTAATGGCTTTTTCTGTTCTTGGTTGTGCGGTTTTGTTCTGGGGAATTAGTTTTCTCGCAACACAACTGGATAGAGATTCACGCACTACTCTGCGAAGGATTATGTGTGGGCAGAATGTGTATGAAAGGCAGTGTGAGTGTAGAATTTCCAGGGTTTAAGATCAGCGTGACCAAAGAGGCCTATTCAGTTGAACCGTTCCAGCAAAATGCCTTCTTCCATGACCAACTCATTAACTTCCTTCTCGTCGACTGCAACGACGCCATCTTGATTAAGTCGTCATTCGCTCCAACCCGGAGTTTAAAATAAATCTATACTTTGATAATATAAAGCTGAAGAGTTTGATAGTTTGAACGCACTAATCTCAAGAACTACTGGTTCGAATTGCAAAAATCTTTTTGTATTGCATAGTACAGTTACCGAGGAAGGCTATAGGCTATATAACATAACACCACGACCAATATGAACTGAGCATTGATAAGAACTGTTATGAAAACAAGACAAATGTTCCAAGGTGATACTAAGTTCGCCGGGTCTACTAATTGCTAATAAATATCATTAAATAATACATTCAATTCCTAAAAATACCTAAAATACGCGTGTAATTGTGTATATTGCAAGAAATATCGATAAAATCTCTGTCCGTTAGGTTAAATTAACTTTAGTTATAAATTATAAACTATAGCGCTATATCAAGCAAAAGAAAAAGTTTAAAAGTTGGTGTGAAAACATGACTGGATTCTTCAATATGGTACGGAATTTTAGCAATTTTCTAGCTTGATTTAAGTTAAGACTAGACGCTTGCTCATCACAATAAACTAAGCTCCGTTGTCTTTATTAAATATTTAGTGCTTATTTTGCATAATGCTACATACAAATTGGTTATTTTTGCAATAAGACCCGTGTGGCGCAATGGTTATCACGCCAGACCACTGTTGGAACGTCCTGGGTTCTATCCACAGCGAATCAGGAATTTGAATAAGTTTAAATTTCTATTTTTAGTTAGGATGTGTATTTGTATTGTTCATGGCACTCGCGACACAGGGATTCCTAATCTGGGGCTATGAACTTGTAATGTTATTTTTTTTCGACGAGTGTTTATAATAGTAACCGTCCTTGATTAGGCTCTTGAAAAAATTTGCTTAAGTTTGTGATCCCTATACAAAGAGCAAGGACTACATAAGTAAAGTACAAATTCGATTCTGTTACAATACACCTGTATTGTTGTTGTATACACACTCTTCTTCTATTTAGCCCGGCAATGGTCATTCCAACCATATTTGGATAACAATTGAATTAAAAAAAGGGCCTTTCAAAAAGTTTGTAAGGTTCTTAGACGTCGACTTTGGTAAGTCCATTAGGTCAGATTCGCCCAAATTCCAATGCGGGGTTAAAGTAATAGGCCAAAAGTTTAACAAGATACGCAGCTGAGGTTTTGAGAGCCAAGTAACGTTTTAATATAAAATTGCTTGATTATTACAGTGTATTACAGTGTGTTAATAACTATTTAATTGCGTATAGTACAATTATTCGTATAATGTATTAAGTCTACTATCAGTTGACGAATTTTTATTATACGTATTGCGACATTTATTTTAATTTATTTTCTTTTTTTATAAATTTGTATGTGACACAGAGTATTAACCTTGTTAATGTAAGAAATAAATTTTATATTATTTTATTTTTTATTATATACCTGTAACAGATAGAAAATAGACAACGTTATTTTTATCTTGCCAACAAACTATGAAGTTATTGTTGAGAATAAAGCCTATTTGACTTTGACTTCATCTAATGATGCTTATAATAAAAATAACAGTTTATTAGGAGATCAACGTGCAAATAGGTAGATTTTGTATGTCTGGATACCGAGAGTAAGACGGCAAGTCGTGTAGAAAATGGCGCTGGCACAAAATAGACGTAATAGATTTGTTTATCGTCTAGTGTACGATTCGTAGCAGATTTATGTAACACTCTTATTTTCTTCCTTTAGTCAAACAATCCCCAGTTAGTAATATAAATCCTTATCGAAATAGAAACAATAAATGGACAAGAATGACTACTAGGTAACCGGTTAACAAATCCAGTTACTGTCACTAGAAAAGTTCCAAAGTCGAACCTTAAAAATAAAGGAAACATACCAAAGGACATTAAAAGGTTTTTACTGTTATCAAGATCCCTCTGCAAATATGAAAAGTTTCAGCTTTATGTTTAATATTTTAAATGGAAATAGTTATTCCCAAATTTTTGTATTTACACCGATATTTCCAGTTATCACTACATAGTATAAAACAACATCGCTTTCTCTGTCCCTATATCCCTATGTATGCTTAAATCTTTAAAACTACGCAACGGATTTTGATGTGGTTTTTTTAATAGATAGTATGATTGAAGAGGAAGGTTTATATGTATAATACGTTCACAGTCTTTCTGTAGTGTATTTAGTATTAGCATTGCAACCGTGCGAAGCTGGGACGGGTCGCTAGTAATCTATATAACCCAGTTATATAGATCATGGTAACGGTGAGACTGCGGTGAGTAACAACGGTATACTTAACCAAAAATCATGACTGCATTTACCACGCCGGATCGCCGTTCGAAGGGTTCGATTTCCAGCGAAGCGGAAATTTGAATGATGACTTCGAGTTTCTGTTCTCGGTCTGGGTGTGTGTAATTGTCTTTGTGTTGTCCATGGCACCACGACACGGGGTATCCTAGCGTGGGACTATGAGGGTGTGGCGTTATTATTTACTAGCTGACCCCAGCAAACATTGTTTTGCCATATAAACAATTTTATGATGTCCATAAAAATGGTTATAGTGGGTTAACCTTAAAAGTTAGACATGTGCTGAAGTGGACTTTTATTTAGGACTTTTAGAGGGGAACAATATTGTAATCCATGATTTTTGAGTTGCGTTCACCGTTGATTCAGTGCACGCAACAATAACTCAAAATTATGCCGTTTCCGCAATATTCTTTATTGCTGCTCCTCTCCTTTTCCTCTTGGCGTAATGTTTTGTAGCCTATAGCCTTCCTCCATAAATAAACTATCTTACACTACAATAATTTTTCAAATCGGTCCAGTAGTTCCTGAGATTAGCCCGTTCAAACAACCATCAACAAATTCTTCAGCTTTATATATTAGTATAGTTTCTTGCCGCTTCTTCTACCAGAGCTACTCATCTTAAGTCTTTGTTGAAGCGATGGCGTAGTTGACTTTCAAAAAGTGTTTGTAAAAACCTACTTCGAATAAATGATTTGACTTGATTTGATAACTTTGTGTCAACGATATAACACTTTTAAAATCATCATTTTTAATGTATTGTTGCCAGGAGCACTAGATGAGGCTATGATGCAGGCTCTAGAACATGATCGGATAGACTTCGTGAAGTTGCTACTGGAGAATGGAGTGTCCATGCGGAAGTTCCTTACCATCCCTCGTCTAGAAGAGCTGTACAATACGAAGAGTGGGCCCAGCAACACTCTGCGGTACATCCTGAGAGATGTGAGACCACACCTCCCGCGGGGTTACGTCTATACCCTTCATGATATTGGCTTGGTCATCAATAAGCTCATGGGAGGCGCGTACAGGTATGTCCACTAATGAACTAAGGTTAAATGGTTTTATTAATTTATTTATCCTTTATTGTTTCAACAATATGTTACAATAGGTGGACTCAATGCTTAATAGCATACTCTAACAGTTGACCTGTGGAAGATGCAGAAAGCTATGAAGGCGGTACAATAAAGAAAGAGAGAAAGTCAATGAAACTTTGTTAGCAGCTTACTAGTTTATTACACATATCTATGTACATATCTATAGATGCGTCTACACATATCCGCTACAATGTTATTATATTTACATGTATATCATGTCACATCTCAAAGCATTTCTCGATTTTTTTATTAAGTGCTAAGTAAATAGTGGGACATATTATTGTTTATAATTTTTTGCAATTCATACAGATTTTAAAAAGACATTTCTCTTCGTCTTTATACTTTATTACATATACTTTATTGTAAACTTCAAAAATTTCTATAAATGATGTTAACAATATTAAATTACTCAGATAACATACTGATTTGAACTACTTCTATTGTTTATTGAGAGTCTCTACGTCTATTGAGAGTATTAACATGATGCAATTATATATTTTTTTCGTGTCTACATACCTTGATTAGCATGTTTCTGAAGTCCCCATTTAATTCGTGGCGTATTGAAATATGACCTTGTATTTTTCCCAACATTGATATATTCTTAAATGTAGAAGTGTAAAATTAGTTTCATTTAATTGTGATATAACTGTGAATATCTCAATTCCATAAGTTATAAATTTTATAAATCTCATAGCAGGGTATCATTGTTCAACAAAAAAATATAAAGCTTTATATTAAAAACTTCTGAAATTATTTTAAACTCGTGTCATAAAACTCGTTGTCATATACTCTCTTTTTCTTTTATTTCCCCAAGAAAAATAGAAAACCACGCGAATTTCTTTTTCCAAAATAAAGCTGGTGTTGCTCATTTTCTTGACTCCATTTCTCAAATTGGCAGTGATCGATTGGATATCCTTTGTGGTGTCGCAGCCCCATAGTAAATGTTACACCACACAATAGAATTGAGGAGCCAATGAACTGCGAACGCTACTAGTTTATGTTACTCGTATCGAAACTAGTACGAATACAATATTTAGAAATAGATTATACTAGTGTGTACGCTGTTCGACATTTAAACATATTTTTTCAGACTTACAAAAATATGAACAAGAGAAGTCTTAGGGAAAGCAAAATTTTACTTTTAAAACACTATCAGGTAGAGTATTAACGATATGATACGAGTTTGTTAAAAAGTAATATGATTCGTCATATTCCATCTAGAGGCTCAATACTCAAAACATTATTTTTTCATGAGACTGTTCACTATAAGCCTTAAGGACTCCTGACTCCTTTGCTCATACCTAAAAAATATAACTTTCAAATTAAATCAAATCAATTTATTTGTATAAGCATAAGTACATATTGAGATAATAGATTATCTACAAGTTCTTTCTACACAAAAAACTACAAAATAAACTATCTACACAAAACATAATTTCATTATTATGTAATCTAAGTCTACTAATAAAGCATTGTAAATATGAAACATTTAAAGGTGCTATTATACTCGCCGCAAGTTCCGTCCAATCTACGCAAAGGTGATGAACAAGAGTGTGAATGTTCATCGCAACAGCGCCTCTTTCACCCGGCACAATGCCGGTGGCCTCTCCCTCATCACCGGGTTCATGCCCGTCACCACAGAGATGGCGCTGTTCGACTATCCTTTCAACGAGCTTTTAGTAAGTACCTTGTCATAATATTACACCACATAATTCAAGAACTCAGCACTACTTTCCTAGTGCCGATAAAACCAATATAACTAGGGCTGTGATTTCATTGTAACGTGTCTAAAAACAAAAACTGATACAAATGTATATTTTTAGAGTATTTATCACGGAAAAGTAAGCATAAATAAAGTTAGGATCCTACATGTCTTTATTACAGTCAGCTCCAAGCAATGTATTGTGGATGTAAAATAAAGATTTACTTCGGTTACAATGTTCACACACTTCCATAAATATACAATGTTGTGAATATATCAATGATAATGTAGTAAACTTAACATCAGTCTTCGGTGAAGGGGTTATTGGCCAACCCAGTGTAACTAAAGTTGATGGATTACTTTTACTACCTGAATTTACATTCTTAGATGTGGGCGGTCCTTACGAAAAGGCACCAGATGGCGTTACTAATGTGGACTCATGGAGAAGAAGCATTAGCGAAGTCCTTGGTGGCGTGTAAGCTGTATAAAGCAATGGCGCATGAAGCGGCTGAAGATGATATGGAGACAGAAGTATATGAGGAGTTGAGGCACTACGGCAAGGAGTTTGAGACCAAGGGTAATTATTATGCTGTCTTTTGAAGTTAGTCCTTTTGGGTAACAGAGAATAGACAGATGTGAGCACTCACTGTTATTATATTACGTTTCATACTTCCATAAATATCCAATTAGTAAGTGTACGTGCCGACCGTGTTACAGGATGAGTGTGTTAACGTTTATTTATTTAATATTCTGAACAAATTACGTAACTAAAGCGAAATGGTTACCGCACTATCTGATATAATTGCCAAAATCTGTATTTAATTGCATTGGAATATGTACGTTATTTGCTACAAGCCATAATTTCAGTAGCATGTGTTCGATATTGCTGTACCTGTAATGTTAAACTGTTGAACTAAATTATTATTATCATAAATATTTTAAGCTCAAGAGTATAGATCGGACTGTATATCAGTTCTGGATATATAATAATATATAAACGATACTGTCGCTTAACTAATTTCAATAAGAGATAAAACTTTTATTTTAATCTGCAGTGTATCACGAGATGTCAGAAGAGTCAGGATAAAAAAACATATTGCAATAAATATATACCGACAAGAAGGTGCAAATAGATTATTTAGGTAGCATTTAAGTTCAACATATTAAGTTATGCAAGTTAATATTCTGTCTACAATGAATGCTTCTAAAAATATGGTCCTTATTCCATCCTAACAAACCTTACGCAAGTATAGAAACGGTAAGGTAGTTGAATCAACGCATTGCTTAAAAATTTGAAAAATATAATTAAATCCAAAAAATAAATTGGAACTATCGGTATAAACGTAAAAAATATCTCAAATGCTAGTTTAATTTAAAGTGTTTATATCATGTAAATGAACGCCAAATGGGCAGAATACCCATCTAATGGTAAACAATCACCATCGATAGTGGGCATCAATGACACCTAAGGCGAGACTAATACATCTCCTGCAAAAACAGAAATTAATAAACCATACTGGTTCTGAAGTCTAAATATTACAGTATTTTTAACAATAGCCATATTTTTGTCAACTTATTATC
This sequence comes from Carystus phorcus, assembly GCA_018248895.1. NCBI lineage: Eukaryota > Metazoa > Arthropoda > Insecta > Lepidoptera > Hesperiidae > Carystus > Carystus phorcus. The sequence continues at coordinate 4,838 of DWJN01003570.1, read as the reverse complement.
ATCCAGTAATAATAAAAATGTATTGCAGCTTTAGAGTTACTGGACTATTGCTATCGGCAAGATGATGACCAAGCGCAGCAGCTGCTAACTTGCGAACTCCAGAACTGGTCCGGACAGACTTGTCTAAGCCTCGCGGTGGCAGCAAACCATCGAGCATTGTTAGCCCATCCTTGCTCACAAATCATACTGGCCGATCTATGGATGGGAGGCCTCAGAACAAGGAAGAACACCAACCTAAAGGTGCGACCTTTAAAATATTTCTCGACCAAACATTTCTTTCTTCATTCACCTTGTTAACGCACAGACTGGTCATTGGCACGTCGTAGCATAGATGATGTTAGAGAATAACTCTTAACATATACAACCGTAATGAGTAATTACGAGTCATAGATGTCTGTGTGTCAATGAGCTTTGTAACTTCGGAATCGCATGATGCCGAATCGACGCCGATTATTCCCACGATCGAATGTTGCAACTCATTTTGTACTTGTTCATTGCAATTTTGAATATTTGATTAATGTTAAGTAACAATATCTTGCAAGCTAACGGTGTCAGATTCAGCGTAATCGGCGTCTCGACCCCTTTTGATTAGTTAAACGTAGCATGTAACGCTTAAAGTCAAAGTGAGTTAGTTAGCATCGATCGAGCAGCATTTCCTTTGCCACATCGGCTTTGTCGTGATGTCAAAGGTAATTCTGAGCCTGCTGTGTCCGCTGTACATTCTACAACTGGAGTTCAAGTCTAAAGAGGAACTACAGCTGATGCCGCAAACGGAGGAGGAGCATCTCGAGAATGAGAGCATGGAGGATGATAGAAGCACGAAGGATCCAACGGATGCTGAGGTAACGTTTAATGTTTAGTTGCTGCCCATCTCGCTTCTTATGCCGATCATAGATTCTTCTCTTGGGGTTTGGAACATACATTTCAAAATCATTAGATTAGACAAAATTTAAGTCAAAACTAGTTAATGGGGAAGGCGGCTGCCAAACTTTGCTACTAGGTGGCGATGCTAAATTATGAGATATCATGTCGTATGTATATCTTAAATACACGTTACATTTAAGTAAGACAAAATCTTTTCTTAAATAGGCACTCAATTTTTCCAAATTCCTAAAACTTAATACATCTGTGACAATATTTGAAATTTAAAATAAGTACAGCGGAATATTCAAGATCGAATTTCATGATCGGAATATTTCAAGCAATACAAGATATTGTACATATAAATTTTACTCTCTCAAACTATAGTAGCGCCGTCTATTCAGAGCTTCGCGCCGCCTTACCCTTTGTAAGAAATTTCAGGGTAGTTATGAAAAAATATCGCTTACTATTTATTTCATTTTAAAAATTGCACATATGAATTTGTTAGAAATTCAATCGCGCTTGAGCATGCCATCTAAAAATCTAAAGATTTTGAAACACCGCTGGTTGGACACATACATAATAATAACCGGTGACTAACGATTAGCATTATTCAGAATAATACAACGACAAACATAATCTGAATAATGCGTACGTGAGTAAATCATTTGTATTTTGAATTAAATGCTAAGTTTCAATTTAGGGTTGACATAATGAGGATGAGGTTTTAACAGTTATAAATGAACTTGTTAAAATAGGTGGGAGTTGTGAAGAAACGTACGCTCTCGATAAAGAAGATCATACCACCAGGACAACCGAATAAAAGTACACAGGTAGACAGACGGTTGGCTAGCTATTCACAAGGCTACAATTGTGATACGAACACAAATGCACATACAAAATATATTCATTGCACAAAATATGCAACATACTTAATGCAACAACTTATTAAAAAACTATGTATTTTTAAAGCACAATTTATAAGTCTGGGATCTAATATTTTTGCCGAAATTTTAGATGTATTGCACATTTTTCACAAATTTGAACATAAATCGCAATTAATTTCACACTGAAATAATCAGGTCATCAAAAATAATTTGAAATTCAAAAATGCTGATTTTATTACATGTTTGTAGGAAATAGTATACTACATTACTAAAATACAAACATTTCTATACGATATTTGCAGTGTAAAATTGAACACAAAATTACAAGCATCTCTGCCACAGAATTCTAATAACTATTCAGTATTTTCATAGTTCATAACTAAAGCCATAATCTCGTGAAATTGATTCTATTATACTGTACCAACTTGAACAAGAAAGCAATTAAAAAATTCAAAGCCTGGAAAAGATATAAATGTTAAAGCTTTTTGTAAAATTAATTAAAATTTCGCAATATTATTTTGAGTAGAATTAAATTATATTTCTACAATTCTTGCAATACTAAGAAATAGTGTTATGAAAGTAAATTTTGTATAACCTTGGACATTTACATCAAAATATATATTTTTTCTTAATAGTAGAAGAGATGGTTAGAAAATTACAAATTGTAACTAAAAAATTCGTGCTTTAATATAAAAAAAATTTTAACTAATGTGCCTTACCACCAAAGACTACATCACTACTTACCAGGTGGGACTGTAATCAAGCATTAACAAAAAATTATTTTTTGGCTAATTATAAAGAGACATTTATTTTAGCGCGCTGAAAAATAAATAAGCGCTGAAAAAGTATTCATATCTACGCCAATATCATTGCTCGTAAAATTTCGTAATCGATTCAAAATTAATTAGGTTATAAATAAATTTCACAAATGCTTTAGTTACGTTTTATAGTTTAGAATTTTATATGTTTTTTCTGTATTTCACTTAGAATAATATCACTTGTTATATTTCATGCCATACTAATAGTACACTCAGTAATAATATAATCAGATGTTGCAAAATTGTGTTCGTATTACGTACTTGCAATCTATCAAATATGAATGTGGTATTTATTTAGGCTTTAATTGTAAGTGTAGGCTACATTTTCACTTCACTTTACACTTATTTGTATTTTTAACTTTTAATTAATCTCTTGTTTTAGTTAATTTTTTTACCTACTATCACAACACATTCACTATACCTGGTACTTTTTGGTCGTAGAAACGGCTATCATTTTGTGCAACTTTGAATTTCTGCCATTAAACACACGAGAAGTGTAAACGAATCTCGCCTTTCTTTACGATGCTATTAAACGTTAAGGTGTTTTTAATTAAATTGAATTTACAATGTTGATATAAAATTTTGTTTACGTATATAATATAAATATTACCAGTTCCTTTATAACAAAAATCAATCAGTTGTTTATATTAATATCACTCTCTCAGTATGTTATCTTACACACAGCAATCATTAGGTACATTTTATTTATTTATGAATTTCACTTCGATTAGATCAATGTGTGAATTCTAACGATGATCTAATGCAGCTGCTTTATCACCTTTATTTCTAACTTCATTAAATTCACTAAATTCTATTTCACCTTATCTAAAACTAAGTGGGTCGATTTCTAATATCATTGGCTCATAGCTTAAATTTTCGTTTAATTGTTTTTCCTAAACTATGCTAGATATGCAACCTAAATTACTGAAGCGAATGTAAATGTTTTATAATACTTTATTTGATACAGGATTAAAATAACCATAGCTGTCATTGACGAATGTTCTCTGTAGAATATTTTTAGTTGTTACGTTGCTTGTGGTAATTTAAATCCTTGTCAAATCAACATTATGTTAATCATAAGCTTTAGGTTTAAGCTTTCTATGTTCTCATTTGAAACAAATTCTAATCTAAATTTTTCTATCATATCCGTACTTTAAACTATTGAAAAATACTAATCCACTTTAACATATTTCTATCTGCGATTCTTCATCTTCTCTGAAACTCGTGAACTCCTTTAAATTTTCTTTATCGCCTATTTCTAACTGTGATAACGTTTATACGATTTTCTCTGGACTCAAGCAGGCGTTGATTGGCTCAGGGGCCGAATGTGAAACACGTGTCGATCAGAATGGGAAAGTTGGTAAGATAGCATGGGAGCCGTCGTACAGAGAATTGCCGGAGTATCACGCGCCTGAGGATAAGAGAATGAGGCCTCTGAGATTGAGAAAGAAGATTTACGAATTTTTCACGGCGCCTATCACCAAATTCTGGGCCGATTCGGTGAGTAACTCTTTAGTTAACAAACATCAAAGACTATTTCACAATTTTTCGCGTGTGTAATTTAATTTTTTTGAAATTAATTAAGTGTAAATTTAAACAGATATAAGCCAAATTTCATACTATAAGCAAAATTATAAAACCAAATATGACTTACATTCACTCCTCAATATTGTACGAACACAAAAAATACGTTCTATTTTTACCTGAACGAGCCTTCGTCATACCGCACATCTAAAATATGAAAACCCTTCATTATTTTTAATGACTTGGCAAAATATTTGTATTCTCATAATGAAATAATTATTTTGAAATTTAAAATATGCATAAAGGTGTATTTGTACTTTAAGTTAATACAGATTTTTTCATAATTACATTGCATAGATATACACAACTTATAGCAAAGGGATTGAACACTAACAAGACAAAAATTGGTACTTTTGGGGCAATTGTAAAAAACGAGGATTCTTTTCAAAAAACTTTTTATGACCAGCAATTAGAATTCAACACTATGGCTATTGTTTAATAAATAATTATATACTTAACTAGTATTTGCCCGCGGCTTCGCTCGCGTTAAGAAACTTTCTTTCCCTATTATTTTATCCTCTTGGGAACAGAACTGATCAAAATCCTTTCTTAGCGGATGCCTACGTCATAACCTCTATCTGCATGCCAAATTTCAGCCCGATCCGTCCAATGGTTTGGGCTGTGCGTTGATAGATCACTATGTCAGTTAGTCAGTCACGTTGGTATAGATTTAGATAGTAAAATAATG
>DWJN01003569.1:0-13431 GCA_018248895.1 Carystus phorcus | reverse complement strand
GTATCCATACTAATATTACAAAGCTGAAGAGTTTGTTTGTTTGAACGCACTAATCTCGGGAACTACTGCTTCGAATTGAAATATTCTTTGTGTGTTGGATAGTCAATTTACTGAAAAAAGCTATAGATTATATAACATAACGCAACGACTCATAGGAGCTTAGCATTGATGTTGTTACATAAACAGGAAAAATTTTCTAAGGGGATACGAAGGGTCTACTAGTTGTTTATAAACCGACAAACGAATAGACGACCCACATGATAGTGTCATCATTGCCCAACATGGACATGGACATCAGCAACATCAAAAGCATCACTGTTACGTTGTTTGTCACGGAAAAAGGAAGAACGACAGTAATGGCTCTCCAGCTTAAGCCGCAATACGCTTGACGGCTGACTCAGGCGGATGATGGTTATACAGGTTCTTAAAAAAACTTTTTTATTTTACCTTTTAAAAGCTGAACGGGCTATTTGGAAATAAGTGGTCGACGTGACGACTTTATCATTTTTAATTTATCTCATCTAATCGATTCATTACTTAAGTAATAGAAATACAAAATAATAACAAATACCTACTAAAATATAGATAAGTACATATAGAAACTTTTACAATACAATTCCGATTTTACTTTAATCGAATAACTTTTAAAAGACTAACCGATTACTCGGTCAGGACTTACTAGTTACTTCTAGTTACTTAGTAAATTGCTCAGTACCTAACACCAAAAACGAATTAAAACCATAATCTACTCCAAGTTTGTAATAAATAACATTTAATTAATCATAATATAATCGAAATCAGCGGTTCTCCTAAGTTTCTAATCAGATTATCAAAGCTTTCAAACCAAATACTAATTCAATACGCTGCGAATATGTTAGTATAAGTTGATCAAAATTATACAAACTGCAGTAAGTTGTGAATGAATGATAATGTGATTGCTTCCTCAACAAACCGACATGCTGAATTATGTTGAATAGAAACATAATGTTCAATTTAATTGATTAATCGTGAAAGTTAAATACAGGGCTTAGTAAATTAACTTCAATTCAAGTAAATAAGAATGAGGTTTGTATTGTTTTCACTATCCAATTTCCATAACAACCAATTAGTGTATTAGCCTGATTTGAGTGATACAAAACCGACCCAAATTATATTCGTTTCTCAAAATATACGTGTATAGATATAAATAGACGTGCTAAAAATATAACGTAATCTTAGTAATTCTACAGTGATATTGGTTTTTCACAAATTATTTATTTCTCAACACGTAATAATAAATATTTCCATAATCTATAATATATTACTGAATGAAAAACAATTTGTTTTGTACAATCTCTACAAATCTTATTTAAAAAATTCCCTTAAATCACATTGTCATTTTTGGACTAAGACCGCAGGGACAATCTTCGATAGGTACTAAATATAGCATTCAGCGTTAATCAAAACTTGTTCATTATAATATTGATAATATTTATATTGTATATTAATATTATATTGATAATATTTCTCTCTAAGTTAGGTCTTACGTCTTGGTAGGATCACTTCAGTATATTGTAAATTAATAATCTATCAATACTCCCCTCCGCACCCCGTACCCCGCGCTCCCCGCCGCCTGTAAGCCTTCTACATACATATATGGCTATATGTAACTTATGTTCCAAGGGTTTACAGTTTTATCAGAACATTCCCTTTTACTTGAAAATCTCATTATGTATGTTACAACTGGGAAAACAATATGAAAGTATCTGTCGATTTTTATTCTATTGCATTGCACCATTCATTAAAACGTTGGTGTATTATAGCAATAATTATAAAAATAATTAGTTAAAAGTGAAATGTGTTTTTTATGTGAATTAATCTTTGTTAAAAATAAAAAAAAACAACATTAATATTTTTATAAAATTTAAAGTTATGTCTTTGCGTCTGCCATGTCTAGAGGTTTAGTTAAAATGTTAGTTATTGTAATCTAATAACTATACAGATGTTAAGAACATCATCATTATATAATTCTGTGTGTCATATTATATAATAAATAAAATGCTGATATAATATTTCTTCTATACATATTAACTTATTTTCAAATACCAATACATCAAATAGAGCTTTTAAATTCCTCTCGGATTTAACTAATATCTATATATACATAAAAAAGATGAATAAGACGATTTTACTTTGAATAAATATTATTTGCCCTCTCTTTTCTTTATTAAATTGTATGTACCTAGGTATGTAAAACTAAAATCCTAAGCTAATTAACTATAAACTGGTTTCAGAAATCGTATTGCTTTATATTTCACTCTAACTGCAGCTGTATTACCAAAACTGTTTCCATAATAAAAAAATCATATGCCACATACACATAACCAAATAGTATAGTTTTAATACAATGTATAGAGACGGAGTAACATAATTTTCCAACAAATCTCGGTGGAAGCTTCGAAACAAGCTTCTATATCGCCTCCCAATCCCACGATTCAGCGCGGGAGCTGGCAACACTGTGTATCGTATATAACCGTATCTGAGGCTTAGGACGCCATTTCGCCCGGCACTTCCTGTTAACATAAATCCTCCCTATTTTGAAACGAAGAGAGAAAGATATGAAGATGTATTGTGATCCATTTTGTATCAATATTGCTATTTAATATTAACGACCAAACGAGCGTGGTGTCACCACGTCGGACTACCGTTCGAAGGGTCTTAAGTTCGATTCCCAGCGACGCTGAAATTTAAATGATGAGTTTAAATTTCTGTTCTCGGTCCGGGTGTGATTAATTGTCTTTCTGTGTTGTCCATGGCATCCACGACACTGGGTATCCTAGTGTTCGGCTATGAGTGTGTGATTATTATTAATAACAGCAAACCAATCAATAATAGTTATGTTTTTAATCACATAAAAACATGTTTTAACTTACAGTTCACTTGACGAAAGTGAAAATTAGAACTACATAATATTTTTAGTAATTCCAAATCAAATCAAAACAATTTATTTATAAAAACATAGGTACATGATATCAGATAGTAAAGTCAAAGTTGTTTCCTACTATGTTTTGCCAGTACAGGCGTACAAATGTCCAATATGTGCTAATTGTTACAATAAATTAAATTAAAGTTACTATTTAATAGTACCGCAATATACATACCACTATGTAGGTACACAAATAACAAATAAAATTACAAAATTAATTATCCAAATATAATTAGATACATTTCATAAATTTAGAAATTCATTAATTCTGTTAAAGCACTTATTTACCAGACATGTCTTTAATTTTTGCTTGAATTGTTTATTAGATAAGATTTTTATATCCTTAAGGACCTTATTAAATATTAACTTAATTTTGTACCTATTTTATTACAAAATTATTTATAGTCCTATTCGCTGTTACTTTAATTTTTAGGGATTAAGATCATGGTCCACTATTCCCATGCAAGTAGGCGTCAGTGAACATCAAGTAAACTAGTACTTTAACCATATCACTAAATGTATGGTATGTGTTGCTCCACTGCAATGTTATGGGGATACAAATTCAACAAGTAGAGGACGTTCAAGATCCTTTCTTGTATCATATAGTTGGACAATTTGATATTTCCCAAAGTGATCTCTACGATAAGCTGAAATCTATTTAAAAATAAATTCCATTGCACTGGGCTATTAACGCCGAATCCTCAAAACTTTCCAATGGGTTGTGAATGTATTGACAACTGCCGTTTTAACTGAAAATTAGTGTCTACTAGGGTCTGCTACACGTTGCTGTGACTAAAGTTTACATACTCAATTTAGCAGACTAATAAATTACCTTACACTGCCATCTGTTAGTATCTTATGGAACTAATTCTTTGTAAGACTTTAAACGAACATTTTGTAATAAAATACTATTGATACTATAAATTGAGATGTAAGTTATCCTATCTTTCAAGTTGTCAAACAGCACACGGTGAGCAAAATTTGATTAAAATCGGTTAAGTAGTTTCAGAGTACATCGCGGATAAACACCGTGACACGTACTTTATATATATTAAGATTATAATTATCGTAGTATTCCTTGGGGCTTTGTGTATAATTAGCTGCTTTCAAAAGTTAATATGACACTACTCCACGGTTTTGTCCTAAATCGCCCCATGCATAAACCAAACAAGTGCGTGGTGGGATGACGCGCTCCAAAATATCCAATAACCATAGTTTTACGTCCCTTCGATATAAGAAATCGATCATGTACCCCCCTCGCGTAGGGCTGTTACCTAAAGTTACCTAGATAGGTAAAAATATTTAAATGAATAGACAGATAGATAGTCTTACCTATCTGCTACGTAACTACAGTAACATGTCACTTGTAACCTATAAATAATAACTTTAGGTTATCACAAAAATAAAACAAAATAAGTACAATTAAAAAAAATACAGAAGAATTGAGAACTTCCTCCTTTATTTGAAGTCGGTTAAAAATATATAGTTAAATATTAGTGCATGCAGTGTTTAGCTTAAAAGTATAAACACTTATTTCTTAATATAAATTATTACCTCAATTATGTTAGTATTGTAACTACTGGTAGACCTAAATAAATAAATAAACATAATAGTTCATTGAGGAGTAACATGGGTTAATTCGGGTAGTTGAATGTATTAAAAAATATCAGGTTAATACAAAGGTAGCTTCTATAGTATGAATTATAAAATCCACATAATAGGTATAAAATTATTTATTTTTCATTAATTCAACTACCTCTAAATAATAAATAAAGGTTTCACAAACCCATAACTAACTAAGTTCCATAACTATTAACTATTAAGGATTCCTCTCATGAGCAGCCTGTATTGGTTGTGGGTAAAGAATAAAATGCATAAATAGCCTAGGTACTATTCCGGGCTATAAGCTATCTCTAAGCAAAATTCCATTCAAATTCATTCATCTATCTTGTTAATTGTTTATTATAACACAAAAAAGAAAAGTTATTAATATATTCAAAATGCAATTTTTTTAAATTTTCCGTAAAAAACGCCAACCAGGAACATTTCGCGGCAACCCTATAATGATGGATGAAATAAAAAGAAAACATTGAGCTAGGGGGGAGCTAAGATGTTTCCCGGAGGGGCCCGTCACGGCTGATTCTCGTTTGGACGCTAATGGACCCTATAGGCTTTTACGTGTATGTTATGTACGTCACTACATTGTCACTACGAAGCCTAGAGCTGTACAGAGTAACATCAAACATCAAATTACGAAACAACAGAGTAAAATAAAAAAATTACGCATATAAATGATTGTTTTAAAAAACAGCTTCTAAGTAAAGATTACTTTAGTATAGACGAATATGTTTATTATAACGCTTGGAAATAGTAATGCTGTATCAAGTTTCACGTAAAATGTACTTTGTAAATTTTTTTTACTTAAAAAATTACGTGAATAAGTGTATTAAAAATAACAATTGTATTCGCATTTTAATACGTTCACATGAACAGTAAAAATATTTTTACATACTTAAGATTGTCTTACAATTGTATAGAGGTTAAAGAGTATTTTTAATTACTAGTCGACGAATAAGCGAAGATACCTGATGATAAACCACCCATGGACATTAGTAAGTCCCAGGGCATCAACAGAAGGCAAAGAATTAAAAGACTTTCAGGGTTCCAACTGAAACACGAAGTAGTTTCCGGGCTCAAGCAAGACTATGGCCAGGTAGACTTCTTGGATCCCTATCACCTATATACACTATCGGCATAGTTACAGAGTTCTTTGAAATTAGTTGTAGATTAGTATAGATTAGATTATTTATTTAGGAGCTATTATTAATTTAGAGATATACATATTTTAATCAGCGATAAATCAAAGTGATAGCGATATTCATACCTAAACCTTTCAAGTGATACAGTATTAACTTCCAGTGATTACTCTCCCGATACTTCATCATACAGTTGTATAGCTGTAATAGGGCAAGTTGTCCCTTATTTGAATGCCGCAGGCCACGGCAAACCTAGGAAATATAACGACAGAGGGGAGTTGCTAATTTAAATCCAGAATAACAAACATTGGAAATAATAATTGTAGTATTACAATATATCAAATTATTGGAAATAAAAATTGTAGTAAGTATATCAATTTATGACCTATTTTATGTTTGTTTTATTAGGGATAACTACAACTTAACTTATATTACATCTTCGTAATCATAAATCTCAGATGACAAAATATCGGGAAACGCCAATTATATGGTAATTTCTGTTTCGTTAATATTTATATACAATATATCTTACCTTTCCTTTAAATGTATGTACACACTCAGACCAAGAACAGAAATTTAAATTCATTCATATTCAATTAACTGCTCTGCTGAGAATCAAACCCAGGATCTTCCAGACAACCATCTTAAGGTTACTCATGTATCTGTTATATAATGCGAACTTAATTTTTTTAACTCTGTATAATTATTATAAAATAAAAGTATGAATTCATATTCCAAAACCAATATTGTAAATAGAAAGTAATTCCCGAGCGACGAAAACATTCCAAGTACCCGGCGACATAGCGAGTCGACGATAAACTCGAAAAGCTCTTGATGTCCGTCCGATACATAGCTTACATAGCGTACATAGCGAACCCCCAGCGGTTACAGAGGGCGCCGGCGGCCCTTATCGACTCGTTATGACCATGTGAGGGAGTATTGTACGGGGAGGGGGGCGAGCGCTCGAAGATTCCTCCCGGGCACTCCGAGGGACATAATGTTATTATTTTCAAAAGGTGGCGTAGTGTACGTGAATCTACTGTTGAGATTTTTAGATGTTGATAAAATACTTTCGATTTTATACGCATATGTTAACGAGATCATTAACTCGATCGCAATTTTTTGTCATTTTCTTTTAATACAAATAATTAGAATAATATACAGGAATCTTATTTTGATGTGATTCTTTAAAATCAATTCAATAGGTACTCTTGCTGTTCCAAATATGTCTTATCTACGTATAAAATATTTTTTTATTATTTGATAACATATCATTATTATATCGTTAGATGTACCTAAAAACATGTTTATAATTATTTATTTTACTGTCTGTATTGTATACTTATAAAATAACATACCATAAATGTATTTAAAAATTTTTGTAAACGTACTAAAGCGATCTGGCGAACCGTTTGACGATAATTCATAAAATAAACAATATTTAATTTTTTTTACGTTTCTACTTAAAAACCATTTCATAACGACTGAGTTTTAACATTAGACTGATATAAATATTTAATTTAGAGAATGCCAGACATGTTTCGCAAACCATTGGTCCCAGCAATAAAATTATATACGCCTACCAAATAAAATGACATCCCCTCGTCGGAGTTCTGCATGCAAAATTTAATTTTAGAATCCGAGCCGTTTCAATATAGGTAATATTCGAAATTTATGTTCCATGTTCAAATTTGAATGTTGGCCCCTGCGACATAAATTCTTTTGTGCCTACTTCCTTGTCACTTTTAGTTTTAGTGTTTTTAAATATACGTTGTTCCGAATTTGAAATACAACCACGGGAGAAAATTGTGTAAAACTATAGAATTAATTATTAATCTACTTTTGAATAGTTATTGAGATTTAATAAACGATGTTTTTATATATCTTGTCATAAATAACCCCCAAATTTGATCGAAAATAAACAATAAAAAAAGTAAATCGACACTGCAGTGGAAATTTGACTGTAATTCGTTTTATTGAACAACCTCAGTAACATTATACATATTTTATTAAACACAAACATAATATTCTTACTAAAATCAGTACTTATCTAGAAATCAGTAGCTGATGCTATAGAAATACCGAATGTCTCGATGGACAAAACCTATTTTATCATCGGCTTCACAACAATAACACATACTTAGTCTATTTAACCTAGAGTAGGCCGTACGAAAAAAAGCCGAAGAAAAAAACCTCCGCTCATATGTATTTAAACACGAATTAGCAATGATAATATTTCGGTTCACTAAATGAGATACAAATTCATCACCCTGCAATTGGTCCCTAACAAGTAAATAAACGAAAAGCACATCACACCACAATAATTAATACAATTACAGCCGCGAGGGAAGAAAACACCGCGTTAAAGTCGCGTTAAAAGCCAAAGTAATACAATTTTGCCGCCTTTTTCTCCCCCACCTAATTACAAGTCATTTTATTATTAAAGAAGATCTTTACAATTAGGGCGGTTACACTTAATGAACGATTCACTCAAACCATTATTGCTTTTATTTATAATTCTGTTTATAACGCTTAAAATACCCTTTAATAATGTTCTTAAAAAAGTCCTTACATTATTGCCTATTATTAACAGATTCTATAAAAATGAATTTCCTAATACCCGTTATATTTTACGCCTACACTAATAAAGCCTATCAAATGGTTTATTCTTAGGCTATTTAACTAGCCGACATTTCATGTATAGATTATAACTAATCTGGTCTTAAGAAAATTTCAAATAAGTATTATATTTTGCTATAATCTGTATTCGATTTACTTCGAAAAACAATAGTTGTATTAACAAATAGTAGCCGCATAGACCTTTATTACAGTTACTTTATACATAGTATGACTAGTTTTCAATATTGATCGACAATTAGTTAGCCAACACTGATCCACTCATTAATGATAATATCTTTTATCACGGATCATATTCATATCTTTTTATGCTTTTAGATGTCAGAATAATCTTAATTAATTTATTTCAATAACATAATTTTCTAACACACTTCATTTGAAATTCAATATAATTTATTTTTATAGTTTTATACGGTAACAGCCAAACTGACATTAAGCTCAACTCTATTTTAATCTTTATATAGTCTATACTATACCAAAAGCGAATTATTAAATTTTAAACATATTGTAGATTCGATGTCAATAAATTTAGTAAATATTTGTTAATTTAATACCTACTCATCACGGATTTAGATATGAGAAGCAGCAAACAAAAAAGATAGTTTTATTTTTCATTAAAAAGTACTGGTCATAAATCACATTCACCAGTAAAAGTTGCCCACTGACAATATTTAACGTTTAAATGGTCGCGTGGGCTCACGGGTCAACCATTCACTAAAATATATTTGAATAACGAATGATATACGGCTTGTTTATTGGCGGGCGAGGCGGTTCCTTTTTTGAATTTCATTATAATGCTGACCGGCGCGCGCGCAGGTCGCCGTTGGTCATTCAGGGGGACGATTGGCCGAGTGACCCTCGCATGTTGCTACATTATGTAAGATTTTTTTAATATTTCCGCAGCTCTGCCCTTTTAGACCGGTTCGGATCCAAGGGGCGGCTGTTGGAAATTTTACGATTAATTTGTGAATAACTAAACGCACGTGCATTCATTACTTACCTTAACTTAGGGCACGAAAGTTCAAGTAACGTCTTACGAAGGTGCGAAGCAAAAAGAAACATTTTAATAGTTTTAAACGTTTTGGTTGTATGCTTTTGTACGAAGAAGCAACTTGTACTTTTTACCACTTTTACTCCTTCGTGATAATTATTGAAATAATTATGAGTACGTGATAATTATACGTTCAGTATATCAATAACCATCGCAAAATTAACAGATATTTAAATATTATAGCAAAAAACTGATGTAATTTATTTTTGTAACATTTTCAAGCTTCAATTCAAATACGTCGAAATAAATGACAAAAATTAATTGTATATTTAGTATTTGAACAATAAATTGATAATTACGACATTGAATTGTTATTAATATCATTATTTTTTATCAACTATTGATAAAAAGGGGTGATGTATAAAATATCCTTGAGTGCTTTGAGCAAATCCCCCGTGAAGGCGGATCACAGTGCGCGATCGTCGCGACCCCACGTGGTAGGAACGCGTAACTAGCGCAAAGCAAACAGGCAGAGGGAAAGTCGCCGGGAGGGCACCTCCTGGAGGGTTCGGGATCAAATACTGAGGAATAAACGCAAGGAGCGCTTGTAATGACGCTTGGGATTCATCTCAATATTGCGACGCAATGGTTAAGAAAAATATTAATATTCCTTATATTATGTCAGATATTAATTGTAGTTAAGTATTAAATATATGTTTAATAAAATAGAATAGGACGGTTAAATAATTTTTACACATTATTGTGAATTATCTTAACTTAGGGCATGAAAGTTATTATTTTGAATCTTATGTATCGACTCCTGAGCTTGGTACAGAGTAACCTCGCATTTATTTGGAACTATTAAATACCTACCGGGTTTGCTAATGTATCCAATAATTTAAAAAAAATACGGCATATTTTTTAATGTATAATACACGGTGTTGATTCAGAAATTTTTGAATGAACGAATGAATGAAAAATCTTTACGGTACTATTTTTTTTCATTCTATTCTGTTCTGTTTTGTTTAACTAAAAGCAAAGAGTTGTTAAATCCCTTTCGCATGAACCTTGTTCTGGTAATGATACAAAAAGCCGACAATATGTCTGTATTACGTAATAAGAGATGATAATGTAAACGAATGAAATTGAATTAATCCTATATACGTTCGGAAATTCCAGTGTTGCAAACTCATAAACAAGATGTGAAATTCGCCTGCTTATTGTGTTGCCAGCACTGAAAATGACGACAATGCACAGGAGGGTATCTATTCCGATAATTACAAATTTTAATCTTGTTAAAAGATTCTACAACTGTAACTCATAGTTCACTCATGAGACAGATATTACGTGAAATAATATTTATTTATGTATTATACTGGCAACCATGTCTAGGTTTGCTTCGGTGTATTTAAAATTGGAATATGGTAGTTTCATTCACTCTATAGACCGAATGAGCTGAGGTAATTAACTTCGGTGAAAGGATCAATTGATTCACTATATCAGACTTAATTGGAAGGATGTATCACATTATTTGCGTTACAACTGGTTTTTTTATAGATTTGTTTCTCTGAGATGCCAAACTTTTCTCGCGAATCAACGCTATTGCGATAAAAAGCTATCTGTAAACACCGCATGAAAATATGAGATTATCTCTGTGGACAATTAGTATTATGATGTTTAGTAGTTTGTCTTATAGCTATAGCATAGCATATCGCTAATATGCTTGCTTTTTAAACATCAGTTTTATCTGAGTACGTGTAAGTAGATACCTACGTATAATATTACTGTGGGCTATAGTAAAAAAGTAAACGAATTTTCTCTCCAGTATTCTACCTTTAATACGCGAAACAAATGAAACGTTAAAAACGTATTCACGCAGAAGAGCTTTAGAGAAATTCAAAAAGAAGGAAAAAACAAACAATGCTAACCCGTACGTATGAAGACCACGACAAAAAGTTAAACGACAACTTTTGTGCGCGTCAACATCACCTATGTCTGTTCGTTGAAGACAAAAATTCTGCGTAGGTATATAATATTCGGACCCCAACGCACACAGCTGCAAACACATAACCCACGCGCACAGAGGGAATCACATACGGGCCGTGTGTAGCGTGTGTGAGGGAAAGGAACAGGTGTCGAGTGCCGCGTGTGTGAGAGGGAGGGAGTTTGCAGGACGAGCGATACAACAAATCAATACGAGCGGTGGTGACCGGTAGCCTGTGTCACTACCCCCCGCCCGACACCCCTCCCGACCGCACGCCTCCACCTACATTGTCAACTAGCACAGAGTAGGTGAGCTCTGAAATCGTACGTGTATTTGCGGCTTCCTTTGTTGGGTACACGCCTTTCATCTACAGGCAAATGGTGCTCCTTTGAGATTAATTTACGCGACTCGAAGTTCAATCACTTAATAATGTTTTATTGTATACGTGTTTTAGAGTAATCATTCTTCGAACAGTATTACATCGTTACCTTTTAGGTTTGTTCTGAGATAATGTAATGCTAATTACAACCAACGGTATAAATATGCTTGAATCACACGAGACGTGTCATATTTCTCATGTGAATAATAAATCTATTGTTTAAATAATGATAGACTGAACGCCTTTCATTTACTAGTTTTTTAAGAAAAATAAATAATAATTGAAGAAATATAATTTATGACATGTTTCGCCGCTAGGCTACCGGAGAATAAATTCAGAAAATTACCTTTACCTTCTTCATTTTATCATCACTGCTACTGACTTTCAACACACCTTTCTTATCAACACACCTCTATAAGTCTGTCACTCACACATTGACAGTTTTTCTTAATACATACTACTGTATTCTTTGCCGTAAATTGCGTAAGACAAAACTGTCATGGAACTGTTTTTTCTATTCTGTGATGAGAAAAGCGATCAAATTATAAACACGACTGTCTACACAGACTAACTTTTCAACAAGTGTAGTCTGCCAACAAACTGTCAAACTAAGTTCTACTCTATGCCCGAAATACGTATCACTTCTACGTACTAATACTGTCTCAACCACAAATATGAGTTCTGTATTCAACTTTACAATTATTTATACATATATTTTTCGTACACCGCTACTTTCTATGTATTCTTGTTAAATCCTCTACCCAAAGGCTGCCTAAAAACGCTACCTTAGCGATAAAGACGCCCTATGTATATTACTTTTCTGTATACTGTGTACATGATTTGGTGTACAAATAAAGATATGTATTTGTAAGATATAAGAGTTAATTTTGGAAACGAAATATTAGAAGAAAAGTAACAAAAGAAGACTTTCTCATTGTTAAGTGCTCTGTGCAAAAAATCCGCTTGACCGCGCGTATGGAAAGCGCAGCGAAACTCCGGCCAAGCGAACTTGATACTTCGCTAACTTTTTAAAAGAAGCCTCACGACGCAAATATCGCGACCGTTCGCGCCGTACGGTTATTTCGTTTTATTCGTCGTCTATAACTTTTGTAAAAGGATTCTTTTATACTTGAAATATAAACTTTTTAGTTGAGTTATTGCTTCTTTTTAACTCAATGTCCGCAGTTCGTCATGGTCATATAATAATTATATCTCTGATTGAAGTCACTCCCGTTTGAATTAACTATTTAGGGACGTCACGAAACTTCCAATGCGAACAATGTTAAAATAAGCTTATTATAAGGAGATAGGTACGAAATAGTATAGTAACATTATAATGATACTACACTAATTGCTATTACCCCCTGGTAATAATTGACCTTTATAAGTATTGAGTGCAATTGAACTTAA
The DNA here is from genome assembly GCA_018248895.1 of Carystus phorcus. Taxonomy (NCBI): domain Eukaryota; kingdom Metazoa; phylum Arthropoda; class Insecta; order Lepidoptera; family Hesperiidae; genus Carystus; species Carystus phorcus. The sequence goes on along the minus strand of DWJN01003569.1, from coordinate 309 downwards.
AATCCAAAAACATAGAAATTTGGTTATAACTTTAAATCTGAATTTATTCAAATTATTAAACCAAGTGAAGCAAAATTCTATTAACAGTTTAAAAATGATGTTTTCTTTGAAATTTTCAATAGCAAATAATGTTAGAATTTCCAATTACAACTACTCATTGGAAGAACATTCGTTATGACACTAACCGCCAGTTTCTAAAAGGCTTGTCAAAATTTCGTTCATATAACACGCATACATGATCGGCTGCCCCGTTCTACGCAGACCTTGGCTCTGGTTACTCCACTTCACCGTTCCGGTTTTCTATTTCAC
>DWJN01003568.1:0-13434 GCA_018248895.1 Carystus phorcus | reverse complement strand
GTTTAATATCTTACAAAGGATTAGTTCCATAAGATTCTAACAGATGGCGGTGTAAGGTAATTAGTCTGCTAAATTGAATATATACCTTAGTCACAGCAACGCGTGGCCGGGTCTGCTCGTATATTATTAGACTGACATAATTCAATATGGCGAATTACATAACATAACCTACAATCAAAAAATAGCGCCAACGCACTGAATTCGTGCGAAAATATCTAACAAGCTGATCGTGTTCGCTTTGCTACGCGGCGCGCCTTACCGCTTTGCCTTCGCGTCCAAGTGGCGCTCGTCGGTCGCTCTACTGCTCAGCAAATGTCCGCTGCTGCGAATGACTCGGGCCCAGGTGGTTACTTTGTCTCACCTGGGGATGTCAATATTACGAGGTCACAATATTACAATCTACAGACAGAATAAGCAAATATACTTCGTTCAAATTGGAGCGGGAATAAATTTAAACAAACCTTAAAAATTCTTTTGTTGGGTTTTCACTAAGTGACTTACTTATCAACATTAAACTCATATCATTGAAGTAAACTGCTAATTGTAATATTATATTTTGTTTATTCTTTAATCCACTTAGTATTGATCGAAAACAATATATAACTTCGCCTTTTAATATTATATATTTAATAGAAGAAGGTATTTGATTTGTTAATAATAAATATTAAATAAGAAATTATACAAACATTATGCTACTTTATTACATCTGATAGTTGTTGCTAGGCAACGCCTTGTTTACATTTATTCTGGCTCCAATTTGAACGTAGTATAACTTAAATGTATTTCATATAATTTTTTAATAATTTATTTATTACACAAACAAATACACGATAAGTTATGAATCGTTTATTTTTTCGCCTAAGCACTGCTTCTTTATAATGCATCCTCTCCCAGCCGACGCGCAAACAGAATAATGTCATTAGTGAAGATAACTCAATGTATACTACCAACAGAATAAACAATTGTACAAAAAGATATTGGAAAAAATATATACGTACAAAAATAAATAAATTAATAAAACTAATAACAATAAATAGTACACCAATACAAAATATAATAAAATAACATAACGTTATCATTATAAGCACAACTGGGAAAATTTTGTGATGCGCAATACGTTACACTTTAATTGTCTTTTACTAATGAATGTGTATACCGTGTTCGATTCCTGTACCACTAATCTCTGAGGAGTTCCTTCATGAGGAGACTTTCTAGATCTACCTCATAACTGACTCACAACAACTCACCAATACTTATTTACAATTGGATCAATGGTTTACCAAGGCATAGAGGACACACATTATTTCAATACTGTTTAAAAATATAATAATCTTTAGATATATATTATATGTATGTATATACATATGTAGGTAGGTATAGTCACAATAGAATATTTCTTATAAAAAAGTTAAGAACCTAAGTATAAAACTTTGTTAAAATCTTTAGAGATGTGATTTGATAATCAAGTTGTAAACTTGTCGATTCAGGTAAAGCGCAAAATATTCCTTCCTCAGGAAGATTTTTATTATTAAGGGAACTTGTTATTTCCTTTTTGTCAAAAGATATCATTAAATGATAATTACGAGTCAGGAGGCCAAATTGCGATAATTCTTCGAAAGAGAGCGTCAGTTAGCCAGTCAGGCGAAGAGCCCGTTATCAACGTGTTCCTTTGGGATGAGAACATTTGTATTACGAGTACGTCCATAATATAAAGCACAGCGATCTTCAACAAAAACAATGTGATGGCACCTGTTGTTTAGCTGTGAAACACAAGTGTGCGGTGTGAAATATAAATTCCTACCAGTATATTATTTTTATATAAAAAGTTATTTTCTCTAAACGAGTAAAATAAACAAGTTTGATGTATTTAGTTAATAGTATCAGATATTACTTCACAGGAATCCATTGTTATACTTACTTAAAATGCAAAGTAGGCTAATACTAACGTGATAAGATGATGTCTTAGCTATATAATTATGTATATTTTTTATTATAGGAGGACATCAGTGACTTACAGCTTAATGAATTACCTGAAGAGATAGCGGAGGTGCTGTCTCCCAATTGGGAATCTAACATGGTACGTAACCGATGTATTGTCAATCTCTAAACAAGTAACATTCTATACGTGCGAGTATATATTTTCTTATATATAAATAGGTAAGCACAATATAGTTCAAAATTATTATCTCCTCCATTTGTTATATTTTTTGTTGTTTTTTTTGTTGTTGTTATATTTTTTACGAGCTTTTGTTCTAAATAAAATATTTCAATATATTTATACTTTACTATTGTTGTGTTGTAATTTAATAGAAAAATGTTTTGTCTCCGATATACAATTTACTAATGTATAAGAGTAAAAGAAAGTGTTTCAAATTGCAAAATATTTTCACCAAAGTTTAAATCAATCATGATATAACTATCATAGTTATAGTATAATTTAAACCGCTGGGAAACAATTATAAATTCAATAATGTTATTATTAATAATTAATAATGTTTGCTAATCTTCGTATAGCTTTCTATTAGTTTCCATTGAATTTAAAAAAATACTGTGAAAAAAATATTTCAATGCGTCAATTAGTTTATAAGATATACAATTTTAAAGTATCTATGCACCACGGCATCCCTGTTACCGTCAGCCGGCGGTCGCAGCGTGTGACGTCAAAATATTAATTTATAGACTTACTCTAATATCTTTAAACTTAAATACAGTGAAGGAAATACAGGAACGTAACGAAACAGAACCGAGTACCCAATACTGTGCGGGCTGGTCAGCCGGTGGGCAGTGGGCAGCGCAGTGAGGGAACAACGACAAACAGTAATTTGCGGGAAGTTTTAAATGTGTGTAAAATTCAAAGTACTTAGCCTTTTAGATTCAAATATATTATGTATTTGTATAAATATAATTTTTTCGAACCAAAGTTCTAGAAGTTTTGTTTTTTTCCTTGACATTAAAATTGTTATATTTATAATAAAGTTCCTAAGATAAAACAATTACTGCAGACGTATTAGCTGTAGATTGCTGGGATCACGTCTGAACGGAAAATCAAAATGCGTGTTAAATAAGAGGATTTAGTACGACAACAATTTATATTTGATAGGGTGTCTATTCAAAGCTGACGGTTTTTATTTCACAAACGTTTCTAAATTTTAGAAATAACTAACACTTCACTATCATAAATAAGGTATTTCCACAATGTACTTACTAATTACAATTTGAATAGATTCGCCCAAATGTAAACTGTTATTTTGTTTAGTTTACTTATCTACCCAGTACGCTTATATTCTTTTAGGTACTTCAGAAAATTTACAAGAGTGAAGGAGTTGACATTGAACAATCTATAAAAAAATATAGGTTATAAAAAAAAAATAATAAAGCTGGTATGTCGCGGACAATCCACTTGAATGAAGAGCTACCAAAATGTTGAATGTGACATTATATTATTTTTCAATTACATATTCACCATTTCCATTTCCAGGGCCTTCAACATTTTGTTTGCCTTTAGGTACCTACACTATAAAATAAGTACTACTTCACAATAGAGAACTTTGAATTTACTCTTTTGCAGGAAATCGTCATTTACCATATTATACTATAGTTAGTACTAGATCCCTGGCTGTATTTAGGTCAGTAGTAAATAGTTGCACTTTTATCGCACTTTAAATTAGCTGTTGAACATCCCCACCAAAGATTCATAATAATCGGATCTAAGTTGGTGAAGGCTTACATCACAGACATACAAACATTCATTTCTATATTATATATAGGCATGTCGAGTGTCACTTTAAGTTCAATAATAGTTCTAAACTTTGCAGAAAATGGAATCTGGAACTTATAGGGTAATTTTTTAGGTAATTTTTTACGGTAACCGAAGCGATACTTTTGTTCTGACTTCTTTCCAACCAAGGATGCTTTTGCGAGAGAAATATGTATGAACTCCGCTGTACCAAGTGATTGGAGAGGATTAGGAACGTAGCGAAATGACGGTGGTTGTTTATATTGTGTTATGTTGTGAGGAATACCCTAAACAAAACCGTAACAAAATATAAATACAGAATTGATAAGAGTAAAACAAAACCACCAAGCCCACTTTTTGTATTAAGCTGGCGTATCGTATGCGAGTGTCTTATTTTTAAGTTTACGGATTTTTAATAAAATGACAATTTTCATAGTTATTTGTTATTTCGATATCTCTTTTATTCTATTCTAATCTGTAAATAAAGCTTTTACTTAAATACAACGTAGATAATTTTGCGATTTGACAAACCAAAATGTGAGAGTAATATTATCCAACAATGACCAACGGTGAACTAAAATTATCTTCCTTCAGAGGGTTGTCATAAAAAATATAGATAAGAACAAAGCTGGATGGCTTTTGTCGCCTCTCACTATCGGGCTATCAGAATGGAATTGTCGACCAAAAAGAAGTGCATCAACGTGGTATTGACGTGGCTGGTGAATTCTCGAGAATGAAATGAAACCGTTTGAATTTTTTTATTATGCATCGCGGAGTTTCTCTTTCATGTGGTGTATGCTGAATGTTGTGTTACTTTGCTTTCAAATTTCTAGGAATGTTGTTATTGGATTTTAGAGATTTAATTTATAGCGATAATTCCTGAATCAAGCTGTGAATTTAGCCGTCCACCATGGTTGTTGTCGTAGACCACAGTCGGTATTATTTCGGATCTTATTACGGCAGAGGACACTCTTTGGACAATTGAGTTGACCGCCAATCCTTCTACCAATAATTATTATTGAAGCAGCGTTGTGGAGTATGATGAAATGTTTGATCTAGGATTCCACAATGATGAGGAACAAATTTATTGTAATATAATGATGACTTATATCAGGTAATTATTGCTTGGAAATAATTCATATAAATAATTTAGACGAAATAGGACACAAGTATGCAAAAAAGTGAACAAATCAAAATATGTAGGTATACAACACATGTTAAGTCGAATTATTGGGTCGAAGACGTTCCTAATGCTTTCTAAATTATTTGCTAGTAATATACTTACTTATGATTTGAGACCTGACTTGTGTGACCTGATATAAATCATCATTATAAAATGGAATCTGCTGATTCGACAATGTTATCTTATACCTAATGAATGTGTACACCGAGATTGATTTTTGTACAGCTTACATAAATAATTCAATTCAAAAATGATTTATCGGATCGAAATGTGAACGCAACCTTATGTCGAACCCAACTAAAGTTTCATTAATCACATGGAGAGAAAAATCACATATAAAAAGATATTAAGTATCAATAACTATATAATTGACTGGCAACGCTTCAGTGACAAACACCGCCACCCCCTCCCCTCGGCCCATGTGCTGTTTGTCGACTGTTATTGAAAACAAATGTTGCCAAATTAAACTCACGAAAATTTTTACCTTTACCCATATTCACCTTTACCCCTTGACCAATTTACCTCTAGCCATAAAACTTAGTTCAATCATTAGTTATCATGTTACTACATTTGCCTACCAAATTAAAATCCGTAGCAGTGATTGAATCTACGATTCTTCAACGTGTGAAAGGTTTCGGCACGTTTATAGGCGGTTTAGATTCAAACACTATTAAGTTTAACAGACAAAAGTCGGACGGAAGTATTCAAATTATCGTAATGCAAATTGCACGTTTTTAAATTGTCTTAAGAAACAGCTGCTGTGGCGGAATGTATTGCATGCTAACAATAATAAAGTTACATTACGCTTTGATTTGCAGGTAATTAAGCCGCCGGATTATACTGGTAGTGACTCGGAGCAATCGGAGCCGGTGAGCAATAAACGTCCACGTTGGGACCCCGAGTATGCTGGCGGACCTTCTATCGACTACCCCTCGATCACTAACCCGCCGATTACCTACCCTTCAATCACCCACTCATCCACCACTTACCCTGTAACCAACTACTCTTCAAATAGCTATCTCACGGCCAGCTACCCCTCCATCTGTTATCCTTCCACCAGTCATCGCTCCATCACTTACCCCTCCAGCAATTACCCCACCATTAATTACTCCTCCACCAGTTATCCCTCCACCAGTTATCCCTCCACCAGTTATCCCTCCACCAGTTACCCCTCCACCAGTTACCCCTCTATCAGTTACGCGTCCACTAACTACCCCTCCACTAGCTACGAATCCACCAACTTACCCTCTACTAGCTACGAATCCACCAACTTACCCTCTACTAGCTACGACTCCACCAACTATGACCCCATCAACTTTCCCTCCGCCAGCTACGATTCCGTCAACTACCCCTCTACCAACTACCCCTCTACCAACTACCCCTCTACCAACTACCCCTCTACCAACTACCCCTCCACTAATTACCCGCCGACCAATTACCCGCCGACCAATTACCCGCCGACCAATTACCCGTCGACCAGTGACCTGTCAACCAGCTACGACCAGGTCGAACGTCCTGCTGCCTTGCCCATCAAAACGCCCAAAGGAAAAGGTCGTGGAAAACGCAGCACTCATTGAATATCTATCAACATTCATTTGTGGTGATATTCAAAATTATATATAGAAGGCTACCTAGACTGATAGACTACAACTGTACGGTAGCGAGCATCAGAATTTGTTACTATTAATCTCTGTAAGATCTAGGGATTTTATCGTTTCTACTGACCCAATTGATTGTTGTGTACTTAACGAAATATTTCGTTTATAAAAATAGCAAGTTAGTGTAACACAATAACGTAACACAATCTGCGCTGCAACTACTAGCTAACGCTAGTTATTATGAAGTAATATTATTTTGTGTCACGCGGCAATTCCATCCCATTAATGCGACGTTGTGATCTAGAACGCGTTATTAATATCTAAGAATCCCCAATTATTTTGGATTGTTGGCGATAACTCAAATCATTCAGCAAAGTTGCATAAGCAGTTTAAGTTATATGTACGAATAACAAATAATATGTTGAGACACTGTCAGGATATTGCATTGGGAAAAAAATATGTCAGTAGTTTTGTTAACACAACGCGTCAACCTGTTTTGTTGGCTGTAGATTGACGTAACTGCTACTGAACAGTTGTGACTTTGTGATTAAGTTCAAGCTTTGCAGTAACATGACTCCCTCTGCTTGCGCGATAATTAATGGACGTAGACACTATTCGAGGTCGGTAAAACATGATCGACAAAATAATGATATGAGTAAATAGTTAATAAGGTTTAATGATATATCATAAGTATAGAAGATATGGGATGTTTAACCAATAGTATAGCCGTAGTATTTAATATTTAGTCTCGGGAGACGTAGGCGCATCCCTTATTCGTAGGGATTCAAGAATCCAAAGAAATCAAAAAATATTTTTTCCGACGTAAATACGAAGGGTTTATAGAATATAAGGAATATTATATTTTCTAATTTTGAAATTAAAATACAGGTATAGGTGTTGTTTTAATTAGTTTTTGTAAAATCGAATTTTACTATGTTATACTTTTATCATTCATATTTAGTTAGTAATTTATAAATGATTCGAATTTTTAAGTAATCTAATTTGGTTCAACCAAATATAAAACTTTAATTCTACTTTGAAGACTGAATAACTTAAAATATTTAATTATATTTGCCTAGTTTATATTTTTATCCAGTACTGTTGAAACTGCTTCATAAATATTTTTTAAATATTTATTTTTATTCATGCAAATATTTATTGAGTTATTATTTTTTTTATATTTTAAGGAATATTCAGGATTTCAAATTAAAAAATGTGAGTCACTGGATACGTTGCCTATACAATTCGGAAACTCATATTCATTAAATTTATGGTTTTATAATTGAATACATATATATTAATATAGTATGTAGGAATAAGTGTCGTTTTAACTATAAGTATGAAGAACTATTTTGAAAAGAATAAACAAAGGAAAAGTGTCCCCATTTGTTAGCTCAACCTAAGTGAAAATATTATAATAATATATTGGACGAGACGATGTGATACTCGTATATAGTGTTTGGTAATTGAGAGAGTTTAAAGACTTCACTTAAATTATAAGAATATTCTTAATGTGCCATTAGACGTTGAAATGCTCGTGTGTAACTCGCTGGGCAGATAGCTGTGACACCGCACTGTTTGTTCTACATGTCTAGGAGGATATTATGTTCTCATACAGGTGAGTAAAGGGATGCATCGAGTAAACGTAATAGAAACGATTTTAAATTAAAGTCATACATCGTCTGGAGTTCGAACATGCTGTAGATTCACTTCTCTTTAATGTGTGTTAGCGAAAACGAGGTAATTTTTGTCCGACTAGCACGTGCGGAAAAACACGGTATATACACACAGCTGTAATCGTATATATATATGTACATGTATAATTTGCATCGTAACTGTCGATACAAAAAAAAGTTTGGGTAGGACATTGTCATTCGTCGCAAATGACACAAAATGGCGATGAATATATTTAAGTTTGATATTAAAAATATTCTTAAATAATAAAGGTTGTGGAAGATTTATTAAAGCATTTGCGAGTTATGTTTTTTCGTTAAAGTTGAGATGTTCTTATAGTTTTTTTTTGCAAATTACGTAGTTTGTTGTAATAAAAAAAATGCGTTTTTCATTTTGTATTGTAAATGAGAATTTAGAAGATCGTTAGTTGTGAAATAATATAAAATTGGCAAAAATATTAAAAAACACACCAGAACATAAGATAAAGACATGTAATGTTAAATTAATGTACTAGTCGTTATAAAAATCCTAGTCAATGGATATTTTTATGATATGATCATAAACATAGGTGTCACAGGTGCTGGTGTAGCCGTCCAAGACTAACAGACACGTTTTTTAAATTGAAAAAAAAAACTGCATGTAAAAATATAATGTGGCTTTCGATAAAAAAATAGCAGTCATTAAGGATTGCTGGCAGAAAGGAAAAATCCATAAAATAATATTTTTTCTTACAAAAATATAATTTGTAGAATCAAAAATTTTAATGCATAAAATTGGTATTTTGTTACATTTTTTTTCTTCTTTTGAATGAATCGATACAGATGTGCTGTGGTGATAGAAAACGTTCATGGGCACGCGGCGAGTCTCTCCTAGCGTTGCCATATTTTGTTTAAATTATTTAATGATTTTAATATTACATTTTTCTACCTTTATGTACGTACTTACTATACTGACTCTTCTATTCTAAGAGTTGCTTATATCTAGTTTTCCTCAATCCTACGATATAGTCACACAATTTTATTGATCAAAATTAGATAACTTGTCCGCTTAAATTAATATCTCCGTCCGTGACTTAAAAAGATCTCTCTAAAACTGTTTTTCCGTTGAGTTAACACGGGAATAACATTATGTTAAAACCGAGGAATACGCTAATAAAAGTTATATTTGTGACTATTGCATGCCATAACTACTATATTGATTAAAATAATGGATCAATTTTTTGAACCAGTTTCCGAAGTCCTAAAACAAAAAATAAATATATATTATTATTTATGGCAAGTCGAAGTGTGCTGAAAAATTCCAGTGTCAATAAAAAACTACGAAATTTTATTACTTTTTAGATGAAAATGAAAAAATATAATTACATATACAATCGCTTACCATTTATTACAATACAACTGTTATTGCATCTCAAATACACAAATAACTAAAATTAATTTAAGTGCCATATTATAAACAGACTTACGACACGACGGACTCACCTACGGCGATATTATTAAATTATAATTTTAATGTACGTTGGGAACATCGTTACATTTAAAATAATTGCTGTAGACCTGGCGTGTTTAAACAGTACATTTATACTATTCATTGAACAACTGTTGTATATACATATATAATCAATTGCTTGTATGGCTAAAAATATTCATGAGCAACGAAGACCGCTAACCCATAGGTGGCTCGTCTGTTCATTTGTCGATTAGTTTATATAAAAAATACAAATATAATTAAGAAAATAAATGTGCGTCCGTGATTTTATTGATAAATTATTGTGTAAGTTAATTATAGTCGCGAATATAAAGAAAATGTACGAGAAGACAAGGCCATAATTCTTCAAAATTTTAAATCATGTGCTTCGATATACAACTGTAAAATGATACAAGGTACTGATTACAATGATGGTGTATCTTAATCATTACTTGTGTAGTTATTAAGAGAGTAGCAATTTACAATTATGCCTAATATGTATTTAATTAACGTTTAATTTGTTTTTCGATATACGTTTTTCGATTCACGATGAACGTTTTATAAATTCCAGTTCAAATAAAAATTCCATCAAAATACGAAACCATATTACCTAATCATATTTTTTTAGCATTGTGTTACTTTTTATACTTTTTTCTTACTGTGTCACAACAAGGAAGTGTTACTCAAGGGATTGTTTGTCTTATTTTTTAAACGGAGTAACAAATAATAACATCTGTGAAACTTATCATTTTTGATCATCGTTTACATAAACTTCTTATGAATTCGAATTCAAAACGTGATTGTAATGGATTACGATTGTTTTTTTAATATGATCAATGTTATAAGTCTTGGCTCCAGAAATATTTATGTTAGATATTTAAATCAAACAACTATGCTGTGAAATAAAGCTTTATGTGTACGAGTACTTTGTTTATTTACCGCCCAACTTTCTATTCTAAATCGAATGTCGTGGTCACTTCAACAGATTATGTCATAATCATTAAATAACATACAGACAATTTCAAATACTACAACAGTAATTACTATCAATTTTGCTCTAAAGCTCTAAATTTTGCCGTTTTCGCAATATTTTTTATTGCTGCTCCTCTCTTATTCATCTTAGCGTAATGTTATATAGCCTATAGCCTTCCTCTATAAATGGGCTATCTTACACAAAAATAATTTTTCATATCGGTCCAGTAGTTCCTGAAATTAGCCCGTTCAAACAATCAAACAAACAAACTCTTCAGCTTTAAATTATTAGTATAGATATAAAGTAATAATCTATAATAATAGTCGAACCGGAATAAAGTCATTTCGGTATACTGTATCTATTTTTGTACATATAAACTGAAGGTAACCTTTATTAGACAGACAGAAACATTTTTCGAATTATCGCATGTGTCACTGTCACTCGGTCGCGTGCTCCATGGGAAATATAAGTAGGTGAAGCAATAATGACCACTTCTATCATGGATATAACTTTTGGAATCATATATAGCTTTCTCAACACACGCCAAATAATGAATTTTATAGGCAAAGCGTTGCTACTTTGGGTTACATTATTACAACTTTTTGAAATATATTATACTGTTACTTCATGATAATTTGCTCTTACAAAAGAATAGATTTTTTTATATTTTACAATGGAGTTGCAATATTTCTATCCCCGTTGCTCTAATGTTATTGACCCTGTATGTGGAGCGAGATTGTGATTGTGGCATATTTCTTACCACACTATCATTAGCTTGATCTGTACGTATCTTTGAAATCAATTTGGACCTACTTTAAGAACGGTCATAATAATTTAAAATTTTTACGCAATTATCAATAACCGATGAAAGAATATTTTAATAAATCAGGTTTAACGATTTCCTTTAGGAGACGCGGCCTGAGGTTGCGTATACTTGGTATATAAATCAGAAACTTAATAAATATTCACTACCGGAAGATGGTGTTAAATCAAAAGAAACATTTTTTTACACTATATAAGTGAATGCTTGACCACTATCCTGCCTGATGGTAAACAGAGACGTAGGCTTGGATGGTGAGGCGCAATAACTTAGAAGATGTCTATTCACTCTTGCTTTGAAGACACCTACATTATAATTGTAACTTATTCCAGTCCTTGGCGGTACGACGACAAAGAAAAGTGTGATGTTTGTGTGGAAGGGTTTTTAACTACGGAGGGATGGATATCCGTCTTGCGTCGTGTCGTTCTGTGGGGGAAAGGTGTTCTGCACTCTCGAAAATGTATCCTACAGAACACCAAGAGACTGGCAACTCTGCGCCTCGGCTTTGAAAGATAGTCTCAACCAGCTTAGAGTTAGCAATAAGCAAGCCTCTTAGCACGCTTTTCCATTGAATCTAATGCTATCTAGGTTACAGGATTTTTTACATTGAATTAAAAATAAAATATAGCATAAAACTTAAAAATCACACTTTCATAGCAATCTAATTTAAAAATTAATCTTAATATAAAAAATACTGACGTGAAAATTAAAGCGGCGTTCTCACTTCAGGAACGTTTTCTACCAGGCAACCTTTGGGAAGAGCATATTTATACTAGTTATCTTATTTATTTATTCTTTATTATACCACGTAAATATGGTATAAAAGGTGGGTTTAATGCTAGGAGTATTCTGTACCAGCCAACCGTTATTTTCACCCATTTATTTAATGAATACATATATTTTGTATCAAAGTAAGTTTTAATTCATACGTTTCAACCCGGTAGTTATACCAGGGAAAAATAGACAATCTTACGTTTGTGTATTCTATATGTTCAGGCTTTCAGTTGGTATTACATTCATTGGTGTTACGTTTAATAAAAAGTAAGTTTTTAATTGTTAATTTGTCTTAGCCAGAATTTTAGTGCAAGCTACTTACTAAATATTTTGTACATGAAAAATTTTAGGTCGCTTCTAGTTGGGATCCTTTATTGTTGTAGGAACATTTGTATAGGACTCCGCTACTAATCGGTTAAAGCTGCAGTTAACTGAATTTTTCACTGTTTACGAATTCTAACCAAATAAATGAAAATGTAAATTGTAAATAATACATTGTCAGTGACGATATTCTTACTTTATTAAGTTCATCTGAAACAATAACATCTAATTATCCAATAAACACAGGTCACATCGTAATTATTAATTAAAGAGATTTGTATACTGCAGAGCATTAACAGAATGCAAGCGTTATTGTTCTACAAAGAACAACAATCATTATAACGTTCGGCATACAGTAGCACGAAACGTTACAGTTCGGCGAAGGAAAAGTTTATTGCCTCGATCAACAGGTAGGGGGCGTTTCCAGATAGCACCGGAGCCAACCGCGTGCTGGGTTGGAACAGGGGCGGAACAGACAAATGTAAATTGCCAAGTGTTGCTACTTGGCCCATCCACATTGTTTAACGCCTCCATAATAGTTTGGTTTTCTTAATTAAAGATTAATTATTACGTACCTCAATTATATTACTACTAGTGGCTGCCCGGGACGTCGTCCGTGTGAAAATCGTTTATCATAACGTAACATAAGAAATACATACGGTAACTAAGTACTGTAGAGCGTTAATATGTTTGTTTAAAAGCTATACCTATACACCTAGGAGTTTTTCCCGCGTAAATTCCGATCCCTCGGGATTTCCGCGATAAAAACTATCCTATGTGTTAATTCAAGTTACTTTCTATGTGTGTGCCAAATTTCATGAAAATCAGCTCGGTAGTTTTTGCGTGACGGAGTAACAAACAAACAAACATACAAACTTTCGCATTTAT
>DWJN01003567.1:0-13436 GCA_018248895.1 Carystus phorcus | reverse complement strand
ATAGCCTATAGCCTTCCTCTATAAATGGACTATCTTACACCAAAAGAATTTTTTAAAGCGGTCCAGTCCAGTAGTTCCTGAGATTAGCCCGTTCAAACAATCAATCAAACAAACAAACAAACTCTTCAGCTTTATACTATATTAGTAAGTATAAGATATGAATTATATTAATGTTTTATTATTGTTATGTGACAAAGAATAAATTTAATTTATATTATTAGTTCGTCTACTGATGACTATAGTACCATTTTAGAGCTTTGATATAATTATTGGTGTTAATTTTGAATAAAAAAATATTTAATTTATCTCTTTATGTTTTAACGATAACTTGTTAATTATTAGTTAAATCTATGTTCAAAGTTCTTCAGTTTCATCATTCAATATATAATAAGTTTAATCCAAAAAATTATATTTATTACCTTACTGTTATACTACATTAAAAAATATCTTACTAATAAAATATCCTAAGAGTATTATCAAAAAAATTAATGTAAGGACGATAATGTCTCTGTCCATTTTTTTGTTAGAAACAAGTTTTTAGTACAAAAAATAGCAAAAAAACAAAGTAAGTAAATCTACGTGATTATACATTTACCTTAATTACTACGTAATTATTCTTTACCACTCTACTACTAAACTTAATACGTAAGAGAGTAAAGTGCATAAAAAATGCTTTCTTAACGAATTTGAATGTTTATTTCAGCCAATTATTAACAAAAGTAAAATTTTAGAAAATTATAGTAGTAGTATCAAAATCGCAAAATTTTCGGGATTTTTGGGAAATTTCCTGGGATGGATAATAAAGAGGAAAACATATTCACGACTTAAAACTGATCTTATTGTCACAATTAGAATTATTTTTAGACATTTCTAATTAAGAATAACTTCGTCTAAACTGTAAAATCTACTTTCGGGAATTTTTTATTCCCCAGGATAAGGAATAAAAGAAAATTCACATTTTTGCTTATTCTAACTATTTTTAGCTTATTCTAACGGAATCTATACTAATATTATAAAGCTGAAGAGTTTGTTTGTTTGAACGGGCTAATCTCAGGCACTACTGGACAGATTTGAAAAATTCTTTATCTGTATGATAGTCCATCTATGGAGGAATGCTATAGGCTATAAAATATCACGCTAAGACGAATAGTTGAGGTATAGCAATAAAAAATATTGTAAAAACGGCAAAATTTAGAGCTTTCCTTGCGTGCGCTGAGTAAACGGTGAAAGTTGAACAAAAATCATGTATTACAAAATTGTTCCCCTTTAAAAGTTTTTAATAAAGTCCGCGACAGCATATGTCTAGCTTTTAGGGTTAACCCACTATAACCATTTTAATGGTTATCAAAATAATTTACATGACAAAACAACGTTGGGGTCATCTAGTAGAGTATAAAGAGGATATTTTTTAATTTTTAGTAGCTTCCAAGCTGCCTTTTTTCTATAACAAAATAGCAGAAGTTTTCAAGTCGACATGAGCGCAATTTCTAATAATAATCATAATGTAAATAGTAATAAAAAATGTTGAATTTATTTTTCTACTAATGTTATAATATTCGTTCACACAAACGCACATTTAATTATAGCCAATACTGGTATACGAATATAATATGAAGATAAAGTAGTAATTTTACTACAAGTTACTTCTTGGACTGATATTGCTGCAGCTGCCATCTGATGTAGTGCAGTAGTTAAACAGACCAGTTTGATAAATGAAAATGTCGCCGATACAAAGTCTCCGCCAGACATCTCGAGTGCTGCACTTTTTCTTCACTATACTAGTTTCTAGCCAGATGGCTAGATGTACATTGATATATATAAAATTAAAACGTGGTAGCTAGCTGGTAGCTTTTAAACATATTTCTATTATTACTATCTTTGCCAGTGATATATTTGTCTATGATTATTAAACGAAAAGACAAGCTGTTTGATGTTGAATAGTTAATTAACATAATTTTAAGCTAAATTTATCGAGTATAGTGGGCTTCAGTCAGAAAAAGAGCACGAATCGGCCTATTGTTATCGTATTTATAAAACTGACCAAGATTTCGACTTCGACTTAGATTTAAAATATTACATACCTTCTTCTGTTCAGCAGTTTGTTCAGGATTTTTTAATAGAAATATATTATACAAACAGTTTAAAATATGCAATGTGCCAGCAACGCCGTAGCCTCCGTAGTAACCCCAATTCTTTATTAAAAAGCCACTGATTAACATTCCAATAGGAAATCCTACTGTTAAACTGAAGTTAATTAAACCCATCCGGAAAGTCCGATCTTTTTCCGTTGTGATAGCACTTATGTAGGCAAATATGCTTAAGAAACAGACACACCAGTAACCAGAGATTCCTTCAATTATTGCTTCACTGAACACAAGGTGTTCTAATCTTAATTTGTGGAAAAAGTGGGTTTGTATAATACCGTTGAGGCAAATTAAAATTTGACCCACGATAGGATACACAATGAAAAGTATTCTGTAACCTGTTTTATCAGACCAAGATCCAATGAACAAGGCCAAAATGCATGGGATAGTGGCTGACAGATAGGTTTTCCACGCCAACGCTTGTGCCATAAGCTTTTGCACATCTCTTTCGTATTCGTTTTGCCCTTGTATCGATTGCACCTTGAGAGAATCACAAACTTCATCGGTGAAATTTAGATTGACGCGACACGCTTTTTCCAAACTTAAATTTTGTGACGTGAACATAATCAAAATGGTGACAAAAAGACACATTGTAGGCTCCACTGTTGTGTTCTTCAGCGCATAGATACACGATTGTTTTAAGCTTCTTTTCTCTTCTTGGATTTGTATTTTTTTATTCAATGGATCTCCTTCTGTGAATTCTTCCATATCGTTTTTATTTTCTTTTGTTGTCATTTTAACGTTTTTATTGACTTTAAGATCACTATTAGATTTTTTATCGTTCACAACATTTCCTATGCGATATTATAATTTGTTTTCTATGTAACGTTGTGAGTGAAACTGTTTTCACGTGGTCGGAATTGTTGGTGTTAATGATACTGTTATTTTATTATGTCATTGTATTAAACTGATAATTAGATTAAATGACTTATAGACTATATAATTGTTATCATTATGAATTTTAGGTTTATTGTAACTTATCAGTATAACTTTAGATTTATTTTGCAGATAATTTCTTAAACCTATGTACATTCTAAATAGTCATTTTATAATCGGTCCAAATGAATTTAGTTCGGTATTATTTTTATACTAGAGTACTGAATCTTTAAAATTTTTATAAATTAAAAGGAATGCATGTAAGTTTTTTTTAACGTCATATAAATATTATACCAAAATTATAATATTGGACCAACAAAATTTTTGTACAATACTTTTAAGTTCTTTTTTTTGTGTCTTTTATTAGTTTTGTTTTAATCCAATGGATGTTTTTCTATAATTCTCCCGTCTGTCTTTTAGGTTATTTTCTAATATTACTACCATTATATCAAATATCTGAGGATTAGCTTATATTATTCGTTTATCATTTACAAGGCTGTATATGTTAGAAGGTATGATTACAAATGTTATACGGATGGAGTCATGGACGTCGATGTTAAATATATTATTATAATATTTTTCCGTAAGCTGATAGTGTGATTTGACGGCTTAGCAGATAGTGTATAGTTATCAATAGAAAAATTATATTTCTTGTAGGTTATCAGTACAATTAATTTATTTGATAGGTTTTGTAGGCAATTGGTTTAAGAAGGTCATTTGATAAGAGAATAAAGTATGTTAAAGATTTTTGAACAGGCGACTGCAAAGGATAGTTATTATTAAAAAAAAAGGATAAAAAATATGCACATGTCCACCCTTTACACCATTTTATTTTTAAGTGGTTAATAAATAATGTGTGTATCATCCATCTACCCATCCACCTTTGGATACCATACCATATCCACTGCTAGATTAAGGCCTTCAATAACTTCCCCTCAAAAGTATGTTACATATTAAGAAACGGTGATAAAGTTAACTGATCGAGAGTAAACTCTGGGAGCAAATCCGTACCAGGCGTGAATAACTTAACAAATCGAAAATGGATTCTTTCAGGGCAGCCATTTTTAAGTTTAAGTTTCATTTGTAAATTCTGATTTTATGTTAATAAATCCTTTTTTTTCTGAATGTATATGATTTGTATATCATTTGCTTTCAGTTTTCAGATCACTGTGAATTAAACAATCCTAATGCCTATTATGCATTAAAAATATATATCCAAGTCGACTTATCAACCTACTTATTCATGCCTGGTACGGAAATAATTTTCTATATCTGTTATTATTCTTCTATACCTGTTAGTATCCTAAAGTTGTCTAAGACTGATAATAAAACTACTGAACTGTATACATAGACGTATATTGGTAACCGAATTGTGAGTGGTGTGCTGTCACAATAGTATAGGTCGGGGAATGTGTTGACGAAAGCTGCCCCACGGTGGAGCAGCAGCCGAACACAGCCCATGCGATTCGTACGCACTAATAATACCCAATATTATGGCGGAAATACATATGTACTAATGAAACAGTTACGTGTTATATATAACTTTATTGAAAGCTAAGTTAATAAGTTAACGTTTTTAACTTAATTATGTATTAATTTCAATACATTTGTAATAGGTATTAATTAGTTCCCCCTTCGTAAACATCAGTAGTCCTTTTACAGTATCGAAAAGGTAAATAAAATGAATTCGTTCCTTACCTCAGCCGAGAAAAGATACGAGAACTAAAGACAATATTTTAGAACGCAATGCGTTACGGTATTATTAAAGCGTTATTACCGCAATTAAAACGTAGCGACGTAAAGACTTTATTCATTGTACAAACAGAGAAGGGAAGAGCGACCTTTTGAAAGCCCTCGATATAATTGTGTTGCTAAGAGCGCACCGTGTCAGCCATTTTGATTTTTGCCAATTAGTCATTTACGAGAGCTACCTACTTGTCAGTATCAACCCCTGGTAATTAAATAACCATCGCAGCATTCTCTACGGTCTTTTGTTGATGACGAATACCAATTTGTAATGAGAATGAGTTTAAATGTCGCATTGAATTCTGAAAGAATAATTGTCATCTACTAATAGGTAAAGGCATTAGACATACTTAGAAAAAAATACTATTTCAGATTTGTTTGATAGGTGGTCCCAGATGATCTAGGACTGCAATTGTTAATATGAAAGTAGCATAGTCTCTGTTAAAATCTATACTAATAATATAAAGCTGAAGAGTTTCTTTGTTTGTTTGAACGTGCTAATCTCAGGAACTACTGGACCGATTTGAAAAATTATATTACTGTAAGATAGTCTATTTTTAGAGGAAGGCTATATTACGTTAAGATAAATAGGAGAGGAGCAGCAATAAAAAAATATTGCGAAACGGTAAAATTTAGAGCTTTCCTTGTGTGCGCTAAGTAAACGGTAAAAGTTACTCAAAAGTCATGTATTACAACATTATTCTTCTCTAAAAGTTCTAAATAAAAGTCCGCGACAGTATGTGTCTATCTGTTAAGGTTAACCCAATATAACCATTTTTATGCTTATCAAAATCTGTAGTGTAGTAGTTCTGAGATAATAATTTATATTGGGTCACCTAGTGTACTAATAATATTAAAATACATAAAAAGAGTGTCGATTGATAAAAAATGCATTTAAACTAATATTTTTGCATTAGAATTTCATGGACTATTAAAATGGACAACACAAATAATTACAGACACCCACGATGAAATATTCATCAGTCTTATAAATGTTTGTTTCATTAGGGAATGGAATCGACACCCCTCGCATCGCAAGCAAAATCGGTTGTGGGATTAGAAGCTAATTTCAAATTTGTTTATTAATTTAAAGACAATTTACATTTAGACCTACCTGATGATCACTTAATAATTAGTTGTATATTAGCTCTCTGTATGGTATTATTACCAAAACACGACAAATGTATTTATAATAATTAAAAAATTGTTAAAGTTTATAAACCTAATATTATACAATGAATTTATAAATTCATTATCAAAGTATAAGAAATAACTTCGATTATAAGTTTTAACAATGTGACGTAAATGTGAAGTTACGGTTTTATTCTTTTTATTGTATTTAAGTGGATTTAAAAATAGTTTAGCCTCCTAATTCATCCGATAGAAATTTTATTATGTGTGATTATGACTGCGGAAAACATACTTTTCTTCTTGTCTTCTAAATAGGTGTGAAACGTGTAGACAGGTGACCTATTAGTAGGTGGTAACTATTGTCAATTTGTCGTTGAAATCAGTTACACCAGTAGCATCATCAACTATCAAGGGGGAATAAAATAATGAAAGACTTACTAGCTCTCAGCTGCCTGGGAGTTCAAATTTGAACGATATTGTTATATTGTCAAAAAGTAACATTAAGTGACGTATTTATATGACAATAAGATCAATATGGTGATAAGACATTAACAATGGATCATTATGAAATTCTAGTATAAGAAACTTGCTGGAAATGAAATCGTAGAACTAACTTAAATTTTAACTACAAGTAGTTTTACTTTTACAGGTGAAATATGCGGGTGAAATATAAATAAGAAAAATACAATTGTCAATAAAACACGATCAACATTTAAATACTGTATGTATTTACCTTATTTTATACAACACAACAACATAGAAAGTACCGAGCATACACAAGTATGTATAAATATGCCATTTGCCTCATTATTTATATGTTATAGCACTTTTTCATCAGATTATAATGGTATCTCTTAGCTTCAAAGTTACTTAACTCAGTTGATCAGTTACGTATAACATATGTTATTGATTAAACTACAAATACTTAACAGACAAGAACTAGCTTACAGTAATTGTAAATAAGGATAATAAAGAGATGTCTAGCTTTGAAGGACTTTAGCTTTGGACGGCTTAACTTTGGGCGGCTATAGCTTTGGGTAACTTTAGCTTTGGGCGGCTTATTATAGGATAATTTATTTCAAAACATTAGTTTCATTCGTTTTCTTTCTCTTATTTGCAATTAAATTTGTTAACTAAGTTCTTTAAATATTTTTTAATCAATTTTATAGAACTTTTTGAGATAACAAGTTTAGTTTATAAAATTTATGTCATACCATATTTCACTCTTATAATATTAAAAATTATTTAGAAATATGAACTGAGATAATTATAATCTTTTGTGTAACAATATTATCACAACATAATTTTGTATTTATAAAATAAAGTAGACTCTTGACTTATTTTGAATCCTATATGTTTTATTATTCTTAAAAGTTCTTCTTAATTTATACTCGTTTTTTTTAAATGTTGTTAAGCATCATGCCAAAAATGTGGGTCACATTCCGAGTTAAATCGCTGTCTGTGGAAGTCGATTAAATCAACAATTTTACAAGCAAAATAATTATAACTCTACTCAAGTAGAATTAATAATAATTGACGAAATTAAAATTTGGTTTCTTACATTGTTTAAACATCGGAATCAGTCAAATTGGTCAGAATTTACCAAAAAAATAACCGATGTATTTCCACTACATTGGCTAAGTGGAATTCAGAAAAGCCCCTACAATTATTTCAATAATAAAGAGCTTTGTTCCTTTTCTTATGTTTATATTTGCAAGTTTGCCACTATTCTGGCATGTAAGAATTTGGTGGTGATTTCATCGTTTGTGTCTCCTTCTTTTCTTCTGCTTCCAAAGCATTTCTTCTAGAATTTCGCAATTGTATTCGATGTTGCACGTAGAACGATCTGAAAATTAAGATTATTTTTGATAATTTTTGACTTTTTACAAAGTGTATTGTAACATTAAGGAGACATCATACTAGTGGTAAAATTTATCAAACCTAATATAATAACCTAATATGCATTGGAGCTACCTGTTATCTGCATTCCAGCATTCTCAATTTCATACTGACAGAGTCGTCAGAGGCTAAGTTGGTTTGCTTTGTGGCCCTACCACATTACCGCATTATAGCATCAATAAAATTATGAAGTTATTAATCTTATTACTGGAATTATCTTTCCGTGAAACCCACCTGGCAGGAGGTACATCTAAATCTAGTTTATGAAATTTATAACATTTTTGTTATAGTACTTTCTATTTTCTTCCCTAAAGTTTAAAATATATGGTCGTATACTACTATTTACACATGAAATTATAAAATCTTAATTAGAAATCAAGAGCACGCTTACAGTAAACTTCGCTCTAACTCAATCTTCAAACTTTAAATCCAAAATCAAACAGCTCGTCCAGCCATTCAATAAAACGAAGCTCGTACGTGGGGCTAAATTCGCCAGATCAGACCCTAATCTAACTAGTTAAAGTTTAATTAGACTTCGAGCACACAAGAAGTTAGTACGAGTAATGGCCTGATGTAGACTAAAGCGCCTTTACTGTGGTGTAATTTCACCAATACCCTTTTAGGGCGAATTATTTATACTTCGAAGTTATTCATCGATAAACTGAAGTAGAAGGAAATAGACATAACTCTTGAAATTTATTTCCACAATTTGCCGTACAGTCATAAAAGCTTAGAAGCTCTTTTTATCTCTCTAGTACTTAAGATATATGGAACACCTTTTATATTTTTTGCTCCTAACGTTATTCTTTGGGTAACTTTAGCTTTGGATCATCATTAATTGAAATTTGATAAAGAGATTTCGTCTACTTACATGAGTACACAAGCAGCTGGTATGATAAGTGCAGCGCTAGTGAGGAATACGGTTCCCGACAACACTTGTAGAGTCTCCATGTACAACCATGAGTACAAAGGATGGAAAATGAGGGACGCCACAGTTTCAGTCAGAGAAAATAACGAGTTCACTTTCGCTGTAATAGATACAATTATTTATTTGGTTAAGTATTCTTTAAAAATTGTAAGACTACATCTATTTTATAAAATAAACCATGTTATTTGAAACTTACACGATGCTACAAATTAATGGCTAAATATGGAACACGTTGACTTGCAATATCCGATGGTAAGTAATGAATATTGAGCCAAAGAACGTAACCGGCTTTAGATATCGTTGACGTCGTTGTTTTAGTAAATGTGAGCGACTTTTAATAAAAACGTTAAAACTATTCTTGTTACAATATTTTGGCAAATATAATTTATCTTATCATTGAAATATTAGTTTCTTTTTATAGTTGTTCAAGGATATATATGACATTCAAGACAGAAGTGTGCTGTAGCCACTCTTAAAAAAATCGTATGTAAATTATTTTTGTATATGTATACATACTTTTAGTCGAGGTTCCATGGCGGTTCTAATTCAATGGAGCCGTGGAGCAATGACCTCACGCTGATGTTTGATGTCTTTTTACTGATCTGATCTTTGCGTATGATTAATAATATTATTGGTATCTTATCTTTCCATGAAGCCCGCCTGACTAGCTACTATCCTCTTGTTTAAAGCGATATCAAAAGACACTTTGTATTCCGGCGGGGCTTTTGACAACCAGTCTCCTTTTTTAGTAATGTGTCAATGATTCCATTGGTCGGGTTTTTATCTATTGCAGTGTCCGAGAATCTTTTAGCGAGTGGGTTACCTGCTTAAGCGTTTACTATTATCATTATACATAATATCTGTTCTCCGATTTATTCTTATAAAGAAACTGAATCTTATATTATAAACAAGAAGCAGTTTATTAAGTTAAACTTTACACTCCACTTACCAATTTCTTGTTTTTCCACCAATTTAGTTAATATTGAGCGAAGTGATGTGAATGTTGTTGCATTCAGGATTTCTGCTAATGGAACTGTGGACATTAAAATTAATGATTTTACTGGATTATAATTGCTTAAGAAGTCTATACCAATAAGAATCCATATAAATAAGAATTAGATTTTCATTTTACTTGAGATGCATATTAATATTTTTTGGTTGGTATTCTTTGTAGCCTTATTAAAATTTGAATAACATTCCGTTACTGGTAACATTAATTAAGCGATCGCGAGTAACAATTCTTCTTTCGCCTTTCATGGTAACAGTATTTATAAAAAGATTGTTGTTATGAATTTAGTATTTTCTAATTTCCCATTGTAAGGACCGAGCTTGTGTTATAAAGACATATGTTTTCTGTATTTTTAGTCTCAGCAATCAGGCCAAGATCTGTAGTTAATTTCGCTGTATCAGTGTGACACGAATTGTTCAGATATGAGCAGGTATTATTAGCTACGTGTCTGATGATAATTTAATATAATCTTTATTGCTGACTTTATAATATGATCCATTTTCAATGTGTAGTGTTAGTAATCGTAGGTATTATCAATAAAAATTGTTATTTAATTTCACTTTCTATCTTATATTGTATGAAATATAATAGTTTAAGGGTTATTGTATTGAAGGGTATAAAAGTTGGGCTATTAATATTACTTTTGGGGTTAAACGATTTCTATTTTGGCTTCTGACTAGTGAATTTTAAGAGGGCAAGCACGGGCGTAATCCAATTTGGTTCTCCTTCGAATTTTCAATACTTATTCTGAAGGTGAAAAGTTAAAAACAACAAAGTTCTTCCAGGGACACGTGAAGGTTTTTAGGAGTTACGCCTCTCGATTAGGGATATGATTCGGACACTATCCTATTTCAACATAATGTCTTTAATTTCTTCTGCAAAAGGCAACTATTTCTGGATCTTATCAAATTTTTTTGGTTTAATTTTTCCCAAACCGAGAATAGTAATTCAAGCTCATGAATCAAATTTCCGCCTCGTTGTGAATCGAATCCAGAATCTTTCGAATGATGGATCGGCATAGTTACCATTGCGACACAAAGGTTGAATTATATCTAAAATATGTTCGGTTATCGCATCACGATTAAATAGAGGTGATAAATTATAATTCAACATTATTGTAGTATCAATAAGTATTATGAATAAATCATAAGGATGTGTTACACCACTTTTTTGTGAAACGCTCATAGTCCGACTGCTGGTGTCAATCTCTACTAGTCGTTGGCACGGTCGGTACCAGGATGGGTGACTGCTAATGGCAAAAAAATTTAGACCATTCCGTGCTTTGGAGGGACGTTAAACCTCGGATGTTATCATAGATAGCAGTCGTCAAGCCTTGTCGGAGGCTTTTGGGTGACATAAAAACTTCCAACACTTGGATTAGCCACTAACCCCTCCACCAATACGCAGCGAAGCAGCGTGATGGACTATGCTCTAGACCTTCTCAGTGATGAAGGGAGATCCGTGTCCTGTAGCGGGCTTATAATGTGTTGACGACACTACACCAGTTTTCATGTAAATATGAAAGTATGTGGTCATTGCCGCACATGAATATCAGAAAGGTTATCAATATGTTATCTTTTAAGATTAAAGAGAAAAAAGAAGTGAAAGACAAGCTTATATACCGGCGGTGTTCGTAGGATAACATACAAATTACAATGGAATTTCTGTTACGAGGTTGGTTATTAAAATTTTGACTACTTTAGTTATCTTATTATTTGAAACATTGTCACCACACTAATCAGTATGTTTTTAATTGATAATAAATTTAATTGATTCGATATTATAACTCCTGAAACAAAGGAATAGCAATAGTTATGGATTCGGATAAATAATAATAGTTTTATCGAAGCGATGAGAATGATAAATAATTTTAGGTCATTCTTATTCGAGTATCACCATTTAATATTTCTTTGTATGTAACTAGGCAATAAACGAACGGGCGAGGTGCACATGGAAAGTAGTCACCGTAGTCCATGCACATCAGCTGTTATTTAGTCTTCAGGGCCAAGAAACACGAGAGAAAGGAAAGAAAGTGCGGAGTCTTTAGTTTTCAGCCGGAACATGACGAATTCTTTGACGACTTTCACAAGATCTGACTGAACTTACTTATATACATTTCAATGTCAGTCTTTACAAAGGCGGTCCATATCGAGCCAACGAATTTGCTGCTGACGGAGATGAGGCAGAGAAGCGAGTCGTCGATTTGAAGCTTCCGACTCAGGACCGTTATGGAGAAAATTGCCCCTAAAAGAAAATAAATAAATATAAATATAACGCCACACTCATAGCCCTACACTAGGAAACTTCGTGTCGTGGGTGCCATGGACAAAACAGAAATACATTTACACACACACCCATACCGAGAATATAAATTTAAAGTCGGTCTGGCGTGGTGACCATTACATCACTCGCCACTCAAAACAACAATTGTTACGATTCATAGATAAATTTCTTAATTTTTGCCATACTGCACACTTATTACTACAAATAGGTAAGCAGCTTTGTGTAGCAGCTAATAAATCGATTACTGAATTATTGAAGCACTTTAGGCCGGCAGTTCCCGTCGATCTTAAGGATCGATCGAGTGAAGCAACTGCAAGCTCGGCCGGTAACTAAATAGGTGATCCCACTGGAAAAATTTCTTAAGCGTTTCCGCGTTTCGGTGAGTACATAACTATTGATACTTGCTGATATTGTAGATAACAATCGGTATGTTATTTCAGAGGACTTATCTCTATATAAAAATCTCCGATACTTGGTTTGTCAAACATTTCGTACTTGAGCAGCTTGGTGAAATATGCTCTAGGCCTTGCTAGCTAGGGGAAACCTGTTCATGCGTTGAAACCATTGTCTTTATGTGTATATGTTGTAGTAATAAATTGGTTTATTAAACTCTTATTTATTATCTTTTCGAAGAGTCTAGTTCATGGGCGTTAGAAAAGTCTATGAATTATGTTATTTACTTAATAATTAAAAAAAACAACTATTCAGAAAGTATTTAGTATAGCCTCTTTGTGCAGTGTTTGTTATACGTATGCTGGGAATATATTTATTAAGGAGTAGATCTGAGTCGGTTTAAAAATGATTATTACTGATTTTATGGTAGGCTTTCATAGGCTTCTTACACACACATATATGCATGTACATATATTAATAATATACTGATAAACAGATTATTTCACAAGTATTATGATTTTTGTCAAACGATACAGACTGGTTTGAATTCCAATAAGGGAAAAAATTAAGTTTATTTTAATTCGAATATAATATTCGATGAACTTGCTCGTAGGTGTCATACATTTATTCAATGCGGTTGTGGCTTGATTAAACTTGAAGAGTACAGTGGAAAAACAGATAATTGAGGAGTGTTTGGCCCGTATGAACCTGTCGATGAGTACTTGAACCTTTGTTTACAGACCGAGTGCTTCATCGCACTCCTTTTCACTTCCACAACAACTTGAAACAACCTGATTAAGTATCAACGAAGCGAGTGTAAACCAGTGTAAGTTATAATAATAATACAGTGTAATATATTGTTTGATGGTTTTATCACTACAGGAAGTAAACAGTTATTATTAACTATTAATAGATACTAGAGACCTGTCAGCGGTCGAAATTCGTCCGTTATACATGTGTCAAAGCGTTACTTCACATTGACAATATAAACGTAAACAATTAATGTGCCATATCTTTATTACGCTTG
>DWJN01003566.1:0-13437 GCA_018248895.1 Carystus phorcus | reverse complement strand
TCCTCTATAAATGGACTATCTTACACCAAAAGAATTTTTTAAATCGGTCCAGTAGTTCCTGAGATTAGCCCGTTCAAGCAATCAAACAAACAAGCAAACAAACTCTTCAGCTTTATATGTATATTAATATAAGATATAAGATTTTGCAGGATTTTAAAAATGTCAACGAACTAATTATTGTTTAAAACGACATTCATTAAACTTGAAAGGGCATTTGTGATATGCTAAGGCGTTACTGATTAGACAAAACACAAAGTGATATTTGTTAAGTTGTGTACAAAATTGCATGTCTAATAATATTGGCAATACACGACGCAATAAAGTGAACATTAAATACAAAATAATAAACTGAATTTTATGAGAAAAATTAAAACTTCATTTAATTAAAAATGCTTTTACGCTGTGTGGGAGTAAGTTGAGCGCATTCTCCGTTAAATGAGGCAAAATGAGTTTCCATAACTTCTTATAATACCTGTTTATATTTACTTACCTTTAATATCTTGGTTTAATTAAGGCTACAGTGTAATCCTATTAACTTAATATTGTTATTAATTTCATTAATATAAATAACTTTATTAAATTTTTAAATGCTTTACATCAATTTGAGATGAGTCGTACTTTGTTATAGATAATAAAGCGCTCGGCAGATATTAACGTGCAACATGTATTAGTATACCAAGTTCGAATCCCGTAAAAAAGGTGGTTTGAAATTAATAAAAAAAAGGGTTTAGTTAACAGACAAATATCTCACCAAAGTCGAGCATAATAACAATATATTATATTAAGATTAGATATAGTATATAAAGTACGTGTCACGGTGTTTGTCCGCTATGGACTCCTAAACTACTTAACCAATTTTAATCAAAATTAGTACACCGTGTCGAGTTTGATCCAATTTAAAAGATACATAGAATAGGTTACATCTCAATTTATAGTCACAAAATTATTTTATTTTAAATTATTTGTTTAATATAAGATTATGACAGATAGCGGCGTGAGATAATTCATTATCAAAAGTGAGTAATTGCAAATTATTTTAGTTCCACAAGATTTTAACAGATTGCGGAGTAAGTCTGCAAAATTTAGTAAGTAAACCTTAGTCACAGCAACGCATGGCCGGGTCTGTTATGTTATATTGTTGCAGAACAACGTCTGCTGGGTAAACTAGTTTAATATAAAAATATGTAGTAATAACTTAAGTATGATATTTGTTGAATATAATTATCGTCTATACTGAATGATTAAGAGTTCAAACCGATATGATATTCGAGTTACTTAGTATATTTTCACATGTGCGACAGAATCACTACATCGCAACTAAAAAGTATCGACAAAGCTACACGTAAATAGTGCGATTTTCGATTTTTGACGCTACATTGTCGTAACCACAAGAATATGTGACGCGAAGAATATATTCTTGTGGCTGAGAATATGAGAAAAACATATTAAGAATATGAGAACAAAATAAGAATATGAGAAGTGAAGAATATTATTCTTGTGGTTGCTGATTTGCTGCATTTATGCACCAATATATATTCTTCACATAGCATCTTCCTGTGGTTGTACCGACACTATTTACACGTAGCTTTGTCGGTAGAGAATCAAAGCTGTTATTTTAACAGATAAGATGCTATGGACTATATAAAGAAAACAAGTTTTTGTCAAACATCGAAAAAATAAATAATAAATACTTTAATAATATATAACAAATTGTTCATGAATATAATTAACTTGAAATTGTAATAATGTATTAAAGATTTGAAGTGTCCTACGTATATATTTTGTAACTTTGATTTTATATAGATTCTTCTTCTTTTTCTTTTTATCTGTTCTTTTGATTTTGAATACTTTTATGAGTGTGTTTAAGTGGATCCGAGAATTTATATTCAGAAATCGGTCCGAGAGAAAATAAATTTTTATTTTGCAGAACAACATCTGTTAGATATGCTAGTTAAACGTATAAAAAATATAAATTAATAACTGAAAAACATCAATTATAAACTTTTCAATTAAGATACCAGACAGAGTTCTCCAAATTTTCAAAACTCATATTGACATTGAGATTCAATTATATGAATTTTATTTTCACTATACCTCAGTCCTCAGTCATCAGAAATACAGGTAAAATAAAAAATTAAAAGGAAATAAATAAAAAAATATATCTAACAGGTCCTACTATTTCAACCATATTATTTTGTAATTAAAATTTAACAATAGGCATTTTGAAGGTAATAGGTATTAAACCTTCATCAATGATTCAGGCACAAAGAATTAAATAAAAAATAAAAAATTCTAATCTTAAAAAAATAGTCCGGGCAACATGTAAAATCTCCAAAAATAACATTTAAAAGAATCAATAACACGAACTCGTAGTCTCGTGGAGTCGTAGCAGTACCTCAGTTGTCTGGGGGCTAGCGAGCCGGCCGGTTGTCTACGCGGCTACGACGCTACGCCGCGCTACGAGTAACGTTCGACCAGTGAACGAAAAATGTGATACAACGAATTTTATTAAATTTTATGATACAGTGGCTTGATTTGTGCATCGAGATGGATTGGAGGGCGGTTTTGTTGCTATGTATCGTGGGTGCTGTTGGCGGTAACCCGGCTAAAATAGGTCAGTAATAGATATTAATAATTTATTTCGTTACGGACTGCCAGTATCGGTTTGTTATTTGTGGAACAAAGGCTCGATTGTTATGATTTAGTAACAATCAGAGATTTGTGTGTGTCACTGTATATCGGTTTGCGATGTTATTTATTATAACGTACATATATATAATTGATATGTGATTAATATATGAAAGAAAAAATAAACAAAATTAAAAAAAAAATCGCAAGTGTTAAGATTGTTTTAGGATGTAGATAGTAAGAATTTATTTTGTAATACACGAAATTCATTTTATCGCGTTAAGATTAACTTAAACCAGTATTAGATTGTCTAGGATGGAACCATTTAAGATAAAGGAAACATTGCGACGGCATTTTTATGTTAATAAAAATATACATTTACATAAGAAGAAAACTTTTATCTTGAAAATGCATATTTTTTTTTGTTTGAACAAATAGAGTGGTATGGTATAGTAGAGATAAGTGACATATAGTGACATAATAGGCAGCCCTGAGTTATTGTTCATTAGATTCTTTATAAATTACTTAATAACTGGAATTTAAATTAAAATAAATTACCAGTTGCCTAATCACTAATTAAATCAATGTACTCATACGGCCTTATTACAAAACGTGGACTAGCTACAGTACCGGCTTAAACTTCTATTAGACCATGGACTAAACAAAAAACTAATCTAAAATAAACCTTGGCTTAAAGTAAAGTATTAAAGATAAGCCTGTACTTGATAATCGTGGTATAGACCTTATTTTGTAATAAGGCGGATATAGTTTAATTTATTAACTGTTTGTATTTAACCAACTAATTACCAAATAATGCTTAAACGCTCATACTCCCGCACTTGGATTCCCCATGTTACAGTCTGGTGAAGAGCTTAGGCCTCCTCGATTAGAGCATATACATACATACATATATATATTGAGCCATTAATGAATGTAGTCAAAGAAAATCCAGAAACCGTTATACTAAATAACACCAGACTAGTTCCATCACAAAAGATTATTCCGGGTAATCTATTAATAGAACTTTGAATTTTGGCCTCTGCATATTCAGACTTAAACGTATAATTAATTGATTTACTTACCGAATCTTGGTCAAGGATAGGCTCTCATAGCAGGTGAATTTTACTGAGAATCTTATTGATTCAATTTATTTATTGTTGAACGATACCTCGATGGTAATGAATGACCCTGCTTCCGAGGGGTCCTAGTATCGATTCTCGGTCGGAGTAGATTTATGTGACAGATAAATGTTCGATGTCGGGTCTTGTGTGTTAGTGATGTGTTATTTGAGTTGTGTATGTTATTCCCAACACTGAGAATTGTAATGCGAGAATGTGTGCAAGAGTAAATTTCAATTATTTAATTAACAATTTATTATCGAGTTTACTCAAGACTATTCGACGAATATAAATTCTCCAATATTGATGAAACTCAATTAAAATATATTGTGGTACACGCAAAACATGTTTAATTACTTTTATTACTAATGGAAAACCCTTAAGACGTCCATACCATTCCGTACGTACCGTAATTTTGAGGGATTGATCAGATAATGAGGGACTTCTCACTAAAACCCATTCGGCATCCACTTGGCGGTAAATCTCGATTAAACACAATGCTTCTGAAATCTGACCCGGATAAAATTTATACGTAAGTTACGTAAATATCTGTTGAGTGGTCGGACCATCTGTGGTCACCACTGCTCAAAGACCATAAGTACCACTATTGGTAACTAAGTATCTTACTTCAGCAATAACGGGCTAAGTAAAGGTGTAAATGAAGATGTAAACGTGTGTAAATGTTACTTACCTTAGCTGTTAACTTATCTACCTTACATGTTACCTACCTTTACCTGTTAATACTGACGTGGTGCAAAGGTTACCATGTCAGACAGCCGCTCGAAGGGTCCTGAGTTCGTTTACCAGCGAGGCAGAAATTTGAATGAGTTTAAATTTTTGATCTAAGTCTAGGTGTATCCTTATCTTTGTGTATTGTCCACACATGACACAGGGAATGCAAGTGTGAATGCAAGTTGTACAGAAACAAACGGACTTAATGCTAAATAGCTTTATTCTCTTCCAGTCGACCTTTGGACAGCGTAAACGCAACGAAATGGCCGAATGGAAGAATAGGTATATAGAGAGAAATAGATATATTAATACATAAAATACGTGGAATATTATATATAGAATAAAAAATATTTGCTGAATGACGGACTATTTTATTTAGTTATTGCCTCCTCCGTTATTCACCAAGTATTCACTTCTTGGTCGGCAACGCATTGGAGATGTTTTGTGTTCTACTGTTAATGGGTTCGTATGTCGGTGAATTATTTCAATAAAAAGTGTTTATCAACGTTATTTTAGGGCCTCTACCATCTAATTCAAATCTAACGCTACTTACCTTTTAACAACACTTTCACCACTCCATGCTATTTTTGTCTCTAAAAAAGGCAATATTTTTTGTTACTAGAAATGTAAAGTATCATACGTATGTGAACAAATATTTACTTTGGCCAAACAAACAATCCCCACGCGACTTCAGTTCGTCCAAGTTCATGTTGTTGGTTGTCCAAATACCGCAAATATTTGTACAAATACGGTAAGACAAACACGCTGTAACAGCATTGCTGAATAGTTATAGTTAACGCTGAAAGACAATAGATTTGTTTATTTTATGAGTTAAAATGGTAATTTTTCAGAAATATCGTTAGGTTTTTGACGATCGTTGATGCAGTGTACATATATCGGACTGCCAATTGTTAAATCTTATCTTATCTTATCTTATCTTAATATATATATAAAGTACGTGTCACGGTCTAAACTACTTAACCGATTTGAATCAAATTTTGCACACCGAGTGCAGTTTAATCAAACTTCAAAGATAGGATAGCTTACATCTCAATTTATAGTCACAATATTATTTCATTGCAAACTATTTGTTTAATATTTTACAAAGGATTAGTTCCATAAGATTCAAACAGATGGCGGTGTAAGGTAATTAAGCGGCAAAATTGAGTATGTAAACCTTAGTCACAGCAACGCGTGACTGGGTCTACTAGTTGACAATCTACAATAACAGATTATTAAAAGTAGTTATAATAACTATTTTGACATTGCGACCGGGGCGCCATCTGGATGATGTGCAGAGAACGATACACAAAATATGGCGGTAAAGGTCTGGTATTTAAAATGAATTAAATATTTATATGACTTTAATAAGTATTAAATAAGTATAAAATATAATTGGAAAAACCATTAATTGACTTTTACTTTAAGAATCAAATGGTCTTATGTTCAATTTGCAATGAGAGAGAAGTTTGAATTATAAGTAAATTTTTGTAAATGGACACCCTATCTATTCATGTGTGTCTACTCGTTCATATATTGAATCCACTTAATTTTCTCTTCATATTCTGCTTGTCAATAGAATTTCAATCAGAAATAAACAAGAAGTTTTTAAATAATTAACTAATAAAATGAATGATCCATTTGAAATCTAATTAGCACCACGTGGGTACAATGAACTTAATAACAAAGAATAATCAATTAAGACTAATTACCGTAGAAATGTATTCAGCGGGCGTAGATAAGAACTGATTTTATCCAATCGTAATAAGGTTTAATTTCACAACAGACAAGAAACACGATATTGAAACATGTTAATATGATAAAAACTCATAAATGCATTGAAAACAGAACAATAAAAAATGTAGAGACTTTAATAAAATTCAATAAACATTTTCATAGTATACGGGTACATATGTTTAAATGGAAATGAAACAATTTTTTATTTGAAGTTGATTTATATAAAAACTTTTAGAATATCTAACTACATCATTAGTTCAATAAATTCCTTCGTTTAAACTAACCTTTGCTTATTGTAACTATGTACATAATTATTATAATATTTCAGGTTATTTTCTGTTACAATCGATTCGGAGTTGAAGTTAATCTTTTCTCATTCAAATCAAATCATTTATTTGAAGTAGGTTATTAACAACTACTACGCTTCAACAAAGACCTACGATGAGTGGCCCTGGTAGAAGAAGAGGCAAAAAAGTCCCAAAGAGCTTTTTTACCAACTCACAGTTACAGGCAGCACTAACGTATACATACTTATATCAAATTCATACCCAAGCAGTATTATCATTAAAATATTCATTTATATATAGGAACCTTTTGACATAAGAATACCTTTAACATAAGCTTTAAATTGATAGTATTGATAATACAATTTACATTATCAAAAGAAGCACGCCTAATTTTAATCCCATTAGCAAATTTGGTACTTACTACGTCCAGCTACTGACCACGCCCATACTTACTAATTCAGTTAATAACTTAGAATTGACACGAAGGTATGAGCACTGTAGGTATCAAGTTTAATGCCTGCCTTCAACCCATTAATGGCCCACTACTGAGCACGGGTCTCTCCTCAACACTGAGGAGGTCTAGATCATACTCCACTACGCTGCTCCAATACGGATTGGTGGAGGGATTAGTGACCAACCCAAATGTCGGAAGTTTTTAAACCGCCCGAAGGCCTCCGATTTGGGTTGACGACTGCTATGATCATAGCAACCGGGACCGACGGCCTAACGTACCCTCCGAAGCACGGAAACGCTCAAGAAATTTTTGCCACTAGCGGTCACCCATCCAGATACCGACCGCCCGCAGTTGCTTAACTTAGTCGATCGCATAGGATCGACGCGAGCCGCCGGGCTATGAGCACTTCAAGTCAAGTCAAAGTGAGTAAAATACTACACGATAACCTATATGAGTATGAACTATAGAATAAAATTCACTCGTTCTTACCAACATCGTGAATATATGATACGTCGACCTGAAACAAAGGCTCTGATGCATAGTTCAGAACCACGGAAAGCCACACAAAGGACTCGCGCGACGTCACTAACCAACGAGCAGGTTAGTGTTGTTAAATATACGACGTTTCGGATACAATTATTTAGAAAAAAAAAAGACTAAAAGTTTGAGATCATTTTCCTGTCTTTAACAGCTACTACGTAACATTCGACAATAATTTTCAGATTTATTGATGAACAATTGTGATTGATGAATAATAATAACTGTGGTTAATTAATATTGTTTTGATATAGTCATAATTAGGTATTGTTCTGTGTAAAATTATACCCTGTTACGTACACATAATGAGGTAAACCGCACTGACGATAATGAATTTGAAACAAAGTTATCAGCATATCATATTTTACACGAAAAACATTTCGTATTAGTTTCACTCACGCGTTGGTTTGTAGCTTAAAATTAAATTTCGGATATTATCAATATCCGATTGTTTCGGCTACTGATATGCTCTGTAAATCCCTATTACGAATACACTGACCGCAACCGCACCGCGAGTAACACTAGCAGTGTGGGGTCGATCCTTCTAAATTTAAACCAAGATTTTTTAATAAGGCATTTGACTTGAATAACACACATTTGGCCCAATATATTGTTTTGTCGAGATCGCTTACTTTGTCCTAGGGTGAACGACAAACGCGACGCGACGCGATTCAACCCGACGCGAAAATGTCAAATAGTCGTGACGTACATTCGTGTTCTGCATTGTCGACTTAATCAGTGTCATTGCTAATATGGTCGTATTGTGTCGTATTACATCGCGTCACCTCATGTCGCTCACCTAGGAACCTTGGCCATTTTAACGACATTTACACACTCATTGCCGCAATAATGATTGCCCGTGTCCCGGGGACATTATCATCATTAACACCCGTGACCCGAGAACAAATATTATCCGTCACATAAATATCTAACCCGGCTGGGTATCTATATTATAATTATATGGTTATATATATTGAGCTTGGGTTTGTTTAAATTGTAGCTCACGAGTCACATGCGGCACAAACATTATTTGTAACTCTTGATAAATGTGCCAGAGACCCGTTTTCATTTTTGTACTGTTATTTTTTTTAAATATTATCGTTCCATAAGTACTTTATAAATTATAATACCTTTATTTTTCACTTTTTAAATACGTATTTGTACACCATATAAATAAAATGCAAATATAGTATAGAACTGTTTTTTACTAATCATTTTATTATAATCGACTAGGATTATTGGTACAAAACAAGCATTTTAAGTTCAAATCAAATCAAATCATTTATTCGAAGTAGGTTTTTACAAACACTTTTCGAAAGTCAATTACCCCATCGCTTCAGCAAAGCTCTACGATGAGTGGCCCAGGTAGAAGAAGCCTGGTAGAATTGCAATACGCCACAAAATTAAAAGGGAGGTGATGTTGTCATTTTGACAATTCAAGTTTTGAACTATGTGGACAGTGATCATCTGATCAAACCATCAATATTATGACAGCATTGAGAGCTGACAGATAATGACGACTTCATTTTATCCATAGACTGTCGAAATGAGTCCAAATGAATTATAAGTATTTTTTTGGACTTATTGAGATTTTTTTCGAATTTTTGAGATAGTGTACAAATCTGGCCAAGATTTAAATATCTCTTTTCTGTTCTCTGTCTGGGTGTGGTCTTGGCTTTCTATGATGTCCCCCATACGATGTGTTACGAGTGGCATGGATAACACAATGTCACCCAAGGCATACCCAGACCGAGAACAGAAATTTAAACTCATCCTTCAAATCTCTACCCAAATCGAATCAAGGACCTTTCGAATGGTTCCAACATTACGCCACACGACGTCAAGTCATTTAAAAAGCTTACTTACCCTCGTTTGTTCTAAGCAGACCTCGTCCATAGTAGTATACTATACGTTCAAATTTAAAAACAAGACACGTTAGAGGGTGAATAATTGAGAGCGCGTTCCCATCCGCTTTTTCCACTCTATTTGATTGATGACTACAGCTCTTCGGTGTATATTGGGCATTTTGGTATAGAGGCAATTTAGTTGGAACTGTCTATCTTAACACGATCAAAACTGGAATTCTCGTCGATTCAGGAAAGTTAAAATTGTTTTGATAGACGTAGATTTATTGACTACCAATTTTGTTGGAGGTTGTAATAAGCGCCAGTAACCTAGGTAATATATATGTAGTTAAGAAAAAAGAAACATAAAAGAATAAGAGTTTGAAATATAGGTCTAAATAGAAAAGTCGTGTTTTTTTTATAATATTTTGAAGTAAGTTTAAAATATACTTTTAAGTGCAGTCATACATTTCATCAAATTTCCTGTGCCAGTTACGTTTTAAACTAGTCATAAATAAGTAGGGTAGTAATAATATACGCATAACTTGATCTAAACAGGTATAAAATATATATATATGTATATAAATATATATATCTATGCTTACCATCAGGCAGGATAGTAGTCAAGCATTAACTTATTTTTACATAAAAAAAAGACATTTTGCTCATTTTGCTTTCAGACTTCGGAGCGTAAACTTTACTCTGGTCCGCGTTATGAAATTAATAACTCAAAGCTTATTGATATTACTCACTCTAAATAATTAGTTAAAATATCTAATCTACAAAATTCATCGTAAATGTTACTAAGTTCAAATTAATAGGGCGGGGAAAACAGCACAAAATTCTGAACAGTTTGTTTTACACTATATGTTACGAACTACTCTGGTGTGGCCACCAACTACTCTATCGAAAAGGATTTTTTCTATTTTTTTTTCGGTGAATAATAGGCTGTTTTTCGTTATGTCACGAGGCAACGGCGAAGGCTCGTACCTATTGAACGGTCATTTCTTTCAAAATATATTCTTTTTCTTCTATATTTAAATTTCGATCATAGAGCAGTTCAATACTAGGTTCGCCACTGCTTTACGATAAAGAAGATTTTATTTAAATTTGCATTTTATCGTGCACAGATATCACGGTTGGCAAATTCACTCTATACCTAACTTATATTTTAATAGCAAAGACTACACATTTTACGAACGGGACAATTTTTATAATGACAGAACTATGGAAAAAGGTCATCGACTAAAACGAGCAACATCTAATCGAATAAAGTTATATTTTTTAACATTTTTGTTAATTTAAGTTATGAATTTTCCTTCTTATTTGAAATCGGCAATGACTTACCAACCCAATATTATAGAACCATTCATAAAGAACCGTAAAAATGAAAGCTATATCAATGCACGTAAACATTAAATAAGTTAAGCATTTGAACCTTCCCAAAGGTATGTCTATTACCGAGGACTGGTTCCTCGTTGATTGCACGTTACATACGTAAGTATATTATCTGTCTTCCCAACGGCAGAGCCCGCAGGTGGCTCTAATCAACGAGGTAACTAAGTTACTGTCCGATCACAGGGGAGTTTGGATGCATTAAACATTTATTTATTTATTGTTTATAGTCAGCTAGAACGTACATCAAGTCCTATTACACTAACTAACTCAGATACATGTCATACAAAACAAAAATACTAAATTAAATTATAATTAAATTAAATTAAAATAGCAAAAATAAACTAAGAAATATATCTCAAATCGGTGTTTGTTAGTTTGTGAGAAGCTTCCTAAATCGGCGAGTATGTATGAAAAGAGTGATGAAAGTTGATGAAGCGAGAGAAGTACTATGTCAGAATCGTAGCAAATGGAAGGAAGTGGTCTCTGCCTACCCCAAAGGGAAAAAGGCGTGATGGTATGTATGTATGTAAAAGTTTGGCTAAAGATTTTCGGAAACTTCATTAAGAGTTCACAAAGTAATTTGTTTCTTCTGGTAGCACATAAAATTCTTTTAGTTTATATAATATAAATAAGTATATTTACTGGAACGGAGTGAATACGAGCGTTGTTTTTCAGTCCATCCATCACAATCCCAGCTCTTAGCTCGACGGTGAAGCGGAACTTGAGAAAATTTTAAATTTTGTGCTAGTTGAGCAGAAAAATTTCACTGGGATTTCTTCTTTGCTATAAGAAGGTGTAAATGTTTAAAACAACTAATATTTTAAAAACACCCATTTTAATGAAAAAATCCGTCAGTTTGATTTCAACTAAAGTGATATTGTACATATAAATAATGGCGCACCATTGTGAACTAATTGGCCAAGAGAGTACACATTACCGCGTAAACAGAAAACTCTTAAATTAATAAACACGACATCAAGATTTGATGGTATAAGAAAATAATATGATAATATGCCCAATATTGCATAGTTAAGGCACAATCATTTTACTATATTTAACTCAAAATATAAACGTACCAAACTAAAATCGTGTCGTAACACCCGAAGCTATATGCATTATGTAATTCATTATGTTCGCATATACAAAGTAGCGAAATGTTTGCTACAGGAAAGACGCCCGGAGTACACGCCTCTTAAATCTTTCCTCTTTGCTAGTGAGCCAAATATTTTACTAAGTGAAAGATGTATAACACTCATCTTTATATACAACCAACTAGACGTTATAGCACTTATTATAATAAAGCCAAATAACTTTTTCATAAAAGCTTCGTATTAGAAGCTAGAATTGGGTATTGGACAGTATCTATACTAATAATATGAAGCTGAAGAGTTTGCTTGTTTGATTGTGTGTACGCGCTAATCTCAGGCACTATTGGACTGATTTGAAAAACTCTTTTAGTGTAATATAGTCCATTTATAGTGGATGGCTAAAGGATATATAACATCACACTAAGATGAATAGGAGAGGAGCAGCAATAAAGAATATTGTGAAATCGGCAAAATTTTGTGCTTTTGTTGCGTGCGCTGAGTAAATGATGAAAGTTACTCAAAAATTATGTATCACAATATTGTCCTCTAAAAGTCCTAAATAAAAGTCTACGACAGAATATGTTTAGCTTTTAAAGTTAACCCAATATAACCATTTTTATGGTTACCAAAATAGTTTTAAAATAATAATGTATATGGCTAAACAACGTTTGATGGGCTAGCTAGTTGAAAATGTAGTGTTGTTTTATATACTATTTATACAATATGAATTATAAAAACGTTCTGCAGTTAAATACTTGAAAATAGCTATTAGCTTAGCAAAAAAACCAAAGTAAATATAAACTTTAGACGTCGGTCACGTAACAGAAAACGGTACAGATTGCGTTGGGTTTATGATGACGTCATTAGGTGTTAAACATCATTTTTCAATTAAATTACGTTATCGAAGGCCTTAAGACGCCGTATTGATTATAGTAACGTTTTAGCGGTTTTTTAAGGCAAATACATATTGGCTAGGCACTCGTTCTTTTTCGGATAGTTATATAAAAAAGTAAAAAAAAAATTTTGCCACTCTCTTCATTTACAAATTGTTTCATACACCCCTCATCCACTTACGTCTTCAATTAAGTGCCAAAGCGCGACCAAGAATTTTGTCCCCAGTTTTCTAATCACGTGTATTCTATTCACACATACGCCGTTATATCTAACAGAAGGTAAAAGAGTCTGAATAATGTTTTCTATATTTTATGGGTCGTATCTAATATTTCATCGCGATAAAGTGTAGGAAAAATTTACTTTCATCCTTCAAAGTGGAGAAGGAACGTGGAAAAAAGATATAAATATTGGGGATTTATAACGACGCTTAAGACTTTGGGACTAACATGATGAAATTAAAAAAAATACTCGAGGAGAGTGCAGGATTATAAAATAAAGTGAAAGTTAATTAAGTTTTGACTATTAAATATGTATTTTACTCTGTGTACATAAATATCAACGTAAAATATTTCAATATTAAGTCATTCATATTTTCATCACTCGTGTCGTGTCAGTGTGAGAACAAATTCAAAATGTCATACTGTTATTATCTATACTTATAATAAATCTGTAGAGAGGTCAATTCTGTACATTAAATATATTTCCAAAATAACTATCAGG
>DWJN01003565.1:0-13437 GCA_018248895.1 Carystus phorcus | reverse complement strand
ATCAAAAAAAATCTCAAAATAATTTTTCTGTTTACCTAACTAATTTGGTCGATTTAGATCTCATTTTTGCAATAAAATTATTTTGTTTTTTTTTTGATTTATGGCCCTTTTGCATTCAATGAGCGATCTGTTTGAACCGTCTGCTATAGCGGATAATGCGAAAGATGGAAAGGTGTTCAAAATGGGCCTTTTGTATAGTTTTTTCATTGAAGGTTAAATAGGGTGCGTGGGAGACGAATATCCATTTACGACTGTAATGTATACCGGACATATCGAAAATATACAGCTGATGGTGTAAAATATGGATAGCGTATGTTAGATCAGCGAACTGGATATGGGTGAAATAGTTATTTCATTTAGATCTGTATAAAAACGTATTTACAATAAAATATATACAAACGCTCGTCTTTTATATATTCCTTTATAAATCAATTAAGTCAGTAATGAATAAAATGAAATATTTACTATTTGCCGGGATTTGCCCATTAATTCATATTTCAAATATATTTTCCTATTTGCACACCGCCTGGATTCTAAAAATAATAAAGTAGGTATTAAAATAAAAATATAGCGGTATAGGAAATTAAACAATAAATTGAATGTGGAGTATTCCATTAAATATTGTATTACAGAATTGTGCAATATTCGTATAAATGACGTAAATAGGAAAATTATTTTCGATTATCCTTATTTAACGAGTGTCCTCGTGTTGGTTAAAATATGTTTCATACAGTATACGTAAGATACAATATAAGCGACCAAGCGTTGCTTGTCCCGGCGTCCCGCATAATTTTCGAAACATTGAAATTATCATCGACGGATTGTCGGCCGCAAAAAGCGACTGGGATTTCTATTATTAATTCATGCTTTTACAGTCTTATTATAGTATAGATGACGCTTTGACTTTACTTTTCCTACATATAACAGCGGATTTTATACAGGGGTTTGTTTGTAGGTATACTACTACATATAGTTGTGATTAATCTAGAACCCAGTTAATATAATAGAGACATAGATTTAGGCTCGAGTATAAATAAAGCCATTAATACTTTTAGATATAATATTGCTAGGTGCTAGGTGTTGGCGTAAGGTTTAAATTCATATTGTCAATATAATTAAGTCATGAATATTGTTATTGATATTATACTCGTTCTTTTAATAGA
The DNA here is from genome assembly GCA_018248895.1 of Carystus phorcus. NCBI lineage: Eukaryota > Metazoa > Arthropoda > Insecta > Lepidoptera > Hesperiidae > Carystus > Carystus phorcus. The sequence goes on along the minus strand of DWJN01003565.1, from coordinate 12,274 downwards.
AAATATATTTTTTATGAATCCTAAATTCGACTCGATTCGATTTCATCTATACAAATTAATAAATTGGAGTGTGGTTGTAAAACACCGCTTTTTACTAAATGGATATTGCAAAACCAAAATATTTTTTTTACAATTTTTGTCTGTGTGTTTGTTTGTTCCGGCTAATCTATGGAACGGCTGGACGGATTTTGACGGACTCTCACTTGCAAATAGCTGATGTAACAAGAAATAACCTAGGCTACATCTATTATAGGATTATAAGTTATCGTAAAATCTTTCAAATTTTTGTTTAATTCCACGTGAACGAAGTCGTGAAACAGCTAGATATAAACGTAATATGGGATGTTCGATTTAAATTCTTGAGGTGAGTTAACTTTGATATGTGTGCTTTATTGCTAAAATGTTACATAAATATTCAGTATATTTTAATTTCGTTTTTCACTATTCGTACATGACGAGCAGTTTCTTAAGATTTCCTTTCATGTCTACTTCATCTACGAATCTCTTTCAATGCCTCCGCCAACATTCTTTTCAACGGCTATTTCAATAGCTCGTATACTTAATTCATTGAATTTATTAAGGGTTTTTCATGATTTCAATAAATGAATTACAACTCGGAACAAATATGTACTATTACCATGAATATGTTCTACAATGAAGTTGTATAGTCATCGAATGTAGTGATTTTTTTTTCGTTTTTGTTGTTATCGTTGGGAAAACCCAGAATTAGGCATTTTAATGGTAATCTTTACAACATAATTCTTGTATTAATTTATGTCACTGAACTCCTCCTAAACAATTGGATCAATTTTAATGATATTTGTGTGTGTTTAAGTGTATTCGTATTGTTATAACATCTGCCGAATCTGCTAATAACTAGCGATCAAATTCATTTATTTATCAGGTTATACTCGTATACGTGTATGAAGTGTTTTTATAACTATTGTCTCTAATTACTACGTTTCATAATTATTGCTGCAGAATAAGTTCATTTTAGGATTTCGTTAACAAATGCTTCATCCTCAATTTATCTCCAATTCGTCATTATGTTACGCTCAATTGATCACGTATATCCATTCTGTTATTGTCCAAGGACTTGCGTAAAATATAATGGATTGGTCAAATAGTGACTTTTATGATAGACCATAATAGACGAACGGATTTTATCAATACAATGTCGGGCATTATGACTTTTATTTGGCCCTAGTAAAATGTATTAGCTCTTTTTATGGTGCACACCACATCGCAGTATATTACGATGTCCGAAATATCGTAAATGTAACACGCAATACTGAACAAAGACAGTCTTAGGATTAGGTTGTACCGTCAGCGAAGAAAGATGTGCACACGATGTGGACGCGTTTTTTATGTTGGTACATCTTTAAAAAAGTTGTTTTGTTATAAATAATCTTAGTAACACGAATATTGGGGAATCGACGAATGTATTGTATATGGTTTAAAAGGCTGGACTATATAGCTCACTGCACGACGGTGTGCCTTCAACCCATTAATGGCCCACTTCTGAGCACGGGTCTCTCCTCAAGACGGTGTAACATTTTGTAATTGATGATGAAATTTGAATCCTTCCAAAGGTATTATATGAATAACAAATTGACAAAGTTTGCGATCACATAAGCTGTAACTATTTTGAATTTCTACGTAAATAACGAAGGAAACATCTATTCATTATTGAATTCAATTTGCTCGAATAAATTCTATTTGACTTTTGTTTGGTGTTTTGTGTATAAAATCTATTCTTTAACTTCATTTATACTCTCTAGTGATGCATGCTGCTTCGCCATTAGATAAGGCGATGGTGTAAGTCTTATACTTAGTATGCGAACGTAAGTGTATCTCACTTAGTTCGTTATATAACTATAAGTGAATGCTTAACTACTATCTTACCTGACGGTAAGTAGTGATGTAGTCTCGTGTGTTGAGATGCTATTTAGTAGTCTATTCTCTTCAGAGTCGACTACTATAGTTCGACTTCGATGGGTCCAAGAACTATCTAACTGGATAATTCTTTCTTTTGAACCTGACGTTATAATATTGCGGTTGCACAAATTAAGTATAAATTTGTAAACACACGCATAACATTTTTATTATTATGTCCAAACACCGAGGTTTAACGGATACCAACATAAAATAATCCATAAACGTAACATTATTAACATAAGATACATTATTATGTGCGTTAATAATATAACAATTTATTAATTACTAGTTCATAGTTATTAATGAAACAAGTCGTCAATATCGCCAACCGAACCTGAAAACGGAAATAATTATATCGACGTGGGGTTAACTTGGTCCCGGGGCGACTTTCACTCTAATTCGAGTAAGCTTTTATTTGACTTCACTTTTATTACACCTCGTTATGAACCGTGTAAGGTGAGAAAATATTTTTTTAAAGTAGAGTATATACGCCATATTAAACTGTTTTTTATTGCGAAGTAACAGGCGCCGAATTTCTTATCTGTCGACGTATCTACTTTTACGGTTTTACTTTACGAAATATGGACTTAATCATTGTTAGTTAAAAAATGCCGCAGTTAAAAATATACTCTTTATTTTTTTCATATACCTACATATTATAATATAAAGACACACTGACCAAAAAGATAAAATAATAAAGGTATTTTTTTAATTTACCTATTTCATTCCCGAGTTAGTTGCCAAAATTTCTTCCGAGTGGGTTCTGAGAGGCAGTATTTTCTTTCATTTCCTACCTGACAACGTATCTGTGATGCCTGTGATATTTCTGATATCCATGGCGATAGTGATCACCTAGCATCATGTACCTACTCGTCTGCCCGTTTATCGGCTATTTACATAAAAACATTCTCAGTAACACCTTATTCACCTCAGCTATTCATATAAAAAGATTGTATATAATACCTGAACGTTCTCTCTGCAACGTGTGTTGCAAAAAATGTGGATTGACCAAACCGCCTAATGGACGTTGACCTTAATAGTTTAATATAAAACTAGCCAAGTGCGTGTTGGGTAATGCGTAGTAGGGTTCTGTTGGTATTACTTGATAATATGTTAAACGTAATACAGAGAATTATGAACAAAGTTACTAAAGACATCATCTATCTCCTACCATTTTACAGTTCATAAAAGACAAATAGCTCTCTATTAAATTGCTCTAGACCTCCTCAGTGTTGAGGAGAGACCCGTGCTCAGTAGTGGGCCATTAATGGGTTGAAGGCAAAAGACAAATAAACATACAAACATAGATTTTTGTATATATAGATTAAAAATTGCGGTGTTCTTTGAGAGACTAGATTCTAACAAAAAAATCAGCAAAATGATTTCCGAACCAATGTTACCAAATGACCTATCCAACCGTCCTCCGCTCTAAAAGATAGTCGATAGAAAAATTCATACCAATATGTCTAGAAAAGATATATATTTTTTTAACTATATTACCACTCTGACGACGCCGCGGCGTGATCAATAAGTAGGTATACCAAATTACGACGGCTTCTCGTTCACTACGGAATCCTAATAACCACTAAATTTCCACAATTGTATTGCTAATTCATACAATACGATTTTTCAATCTCTCCGTTATATCGTGATTTCTCTAATTATCCGGGAACGCTTGTTCCCACGCTAAATTGATTCCGTTGAATACTTACTTGAGATTTCTTATTATCCCATTGTAATCAGATTTGTTGTGGGAAACCAATGGTTCTACGGTCACGGGTATAAAAACTACATAGTCGTATCGCACGCCATGAATGAAGTGTGCCATCTGTCATTACTTGAACATTTTCTTCGCTGGTTGAACACTGTGAAAGTCACGGTATCTTATTATGAATGTAAAATGCGGTGGTAACTTGGCAAGCGTCATGCTAACGTTAGTTTAAAATAGAACGTAATATTAAGTTTAACATGTGCAACAATGTTTTACGTTAAACAAAATGTGCCGTTAAAATATTATTTTATGATGTACTTTTTTAAAGCTTTAGTTACATGTAAATTATTACAGTGGTCCTTTGTAGCAATTTAAACTATTGATTTCTTGTATAGGTACTTTACCACGTTACTTCAAATAAAGCTGAAGCGATGAGCACTTATTGAAGATATCCAGATAACGGTATTTCTTACGACATCCAATAATATTTATATCGAGAATGACTTATGAATAACAATTGATTTCTGGACATTCTTAACGTGCTCCCGAAAGCAATACTCTTGAAATTTTTGCCAACAAAGCCCATTCTAATAGTAGTAAATAATCCGGTCTATCTAAGAAATCGATCGAGTGTTTGACACAACTTTGGACTGAAAACGCTTCTAAAATCTAAAAATTTAAAAGTGAACACAGTATTAGTACTGGTTTGGCAATTTTCACTTGATTTGGCATAAGCTACATCTCTGTGAAGCCTGAATGTAGATTCTCTCCAGCGTTGGACTCGAGTCTGTGATAAGTCGGTGTGTAAGGACGGATTTCATATGCTTATCTCGTATGCTAAGTCCTGACGTGAGCTTGCGCTTTTATACCAACGGCTGTATTTTATAAAATTTTGTAGAAACTGCTTTTCTACAGATCCTCTTTACTTGAAAATGTTGTAAGATATAATAAAAAATCGTTATCGAAGAGAAAATGGTATGTGCTTGCTAGCTTTGCTGGTTTTTATGTGATTTTTCCACTAAAACCCGCTTAGCAGTCTTGGTCATCTAATAATACTCAACTTTGTTGTTTATTTCAATAGTATTAGAATACATTAATTTACGATTACTTGTGACAATTGTTTTGGCTGTCGATCACTCCATTAATCCATAATTACTAGCTTACTGGCTTAATAATTACGTAAAAACCATAGTATCGACCTTATAAACATTTTTTTATGCCTCAAATCATGGCGCTCAAAAAATTTATAGCAACAATCTGGGTAGAAGATATTACACGGTAAAGAAATATACAAAAACACCAATTATCAATGTCTTTCTTATTGATCATAGTTTATAATATTTACACTTATGATAATGAATTACTCTCATAAAAACAAATGACATATGTGCTAACATGAATCTAATTTGCTTTAATTGCAATTAAAAGAGAACAATACAATAATGACGTTATGAAAAATTTAGAAGATTTTCTCACTATCGCACTGATATAGAACTGTCTAAGTAATACACTCGCAAGATATGACGCAACGTTTAGATAAAGCTTGCCAAATTGAATAGAAATAATAACATCACTTACTACATATACGAATAAAAATTGCCAATATTTTTTCTTGTTTAGTAACTAATGCATTAGCGTTGATAAATGTAATTTCATCTATGTTTAGTATACATTTGCATAAAATCAAACTCCAATCATCTTTAGAACGATAGAATTATGAACGTCAAAATAATATGAAAGACACTTAAAGACACAACATTATAATCCTCTTTTGCATTAATAACTTTTCCGGAATAAGCTATATTCTATTTGTCCGTAAAAGTTAAAACGTAATACCTCTTATGAAGTCATGTTTTTATACATTTTCAATATTTCTACGAGCAAATCAACCCATAGCTTATGTAAACCTTTGTGCACTCTAGATAATAAAAGAAAACCAGTACCTTTTATGCCTTAGAAAATAATTGTTTCTTAACAAGCATTGACCCTTGGGGAGCTTAGCTACACGTATTAATGAGTTGCTAAGGCTCTTGACACAGTGTTCTTTGTTGAACCGACGGTATTAACTCTGTAATGTTACTTCAACCGAAGCGTATAGTTTACTGTCAATGAACTAATGTATGTTTGATCGGAATCTATGTTCTTAAATGTTGATTATTGGTTATATTGTAACAATTTCCTCAAGAATTGTCAACTTTATCACTAATCTTTATCAAAATAATCAGACACTTGTAAAATACGTCATTTTATTGATATCACAACATTATGACATGTAATAGGGCTATCAATTATGATAAAAATACTTCATTCAAACCATTTATACGCTCATTCATAAATCGATTCTATAGATGACTGAAATAAGTAACTGAGCAGTTTGGTTTAATTTCACTGCTGTTTCTTATTTTGATTTACCGAATTTAAGGGGCTTTTTCATATAAATTGCTAAGAGTTAACACAGGCCAAATTCTATATTGATATCATTGGTGAGTCCAAAGAAAATAGTGTTACATAAAATTCATACAATATTATTGTATGAATAAATAAATAAAATATTACTGTTTGAATTTCATGACTATTTTAGTCAAAGTATAAGAAACTGTTTCGCATGTTTCTAGACCGATTAATTAGGCATTGGTAAGAATTGTTATATTTTAGTCTAACATCTAATATTTTTGTTACTATCTCTCAAATCCCCGTGGATGTTTTTGGTAAGCCATTTTTAACCCAAGAACGCTGCTGCCAAATTTTGATGAAAAGCAAACACGAAATGCCGTAGGGCAATCCTTAGAATGCATTACACACAATTGTTCCACGTTACTGTGAAGGATATGTCTTTGCTGAGCGTCTGGGGACATCAAAGGACAAAAGGATAGCTCGAGGATATTCAAGTAGTAACTATCGTGTGTATAGGCTTAGTTTCTGTTATTCTTAGATGCTTCTCTTCGTTAGATGTCTTGCAGAAAGTTGGATTTTCTTTATGCTTACTACTCGTTATTTGCATGCTTCGTTGAATTCAACATGACTAACGAACTATGAAGGAAGAGAATACAGACTTTATTATATAGTATTTACACACTCTTTATCAATAGTTAACATTGTCATTCACTTTTCTAGTTATTGGACTACAAATTTTGCTAAATTACTTTTTGTTTAAGTACACATACTCTCAAATTATGCTGTTTATATTTAAAGCATCTTTATGTGATCAGTATAAAAGAAATATTGTGAAATATGTAGTAAACGATTGCAGTATAAGTGGGTTAGTTACATTTGGGTACCGGGCTTTCTCAAAGGCGCAAGCGCATCAAAAACAAACATTAAAAAAAAAGCTAAAAATATTTTGGCCATGCATTATGGCTTTAGCAGTAGCTAATCAACCAAGCAAATTTGACATTGATGTAAGCAGAAAGTCAAATTTAAGCGATTTAAGATACCGGTAACAATTCTTTAGTAAGAGATTATGATAAGAACTTCTTTATGTCTTTATCCTTACCATTGCACAATGGTGAGTTCAGAAATTCAGTAGGCGATTAATTCGCAAGATAAACGTCGCTACCTATTAATGTATCTGGGTAGCTAGTTATCTTGTGTTTTCTATCAAGGCATTTATTGATGACTTGGTTTATAAATACTAAAGCGATTACGGTTGATGTGACTCATAGGGTTCTCCAATGGTCTGACCACACGATTTGCTGTCCCAATAAATGGATTCATAATATTGATTTATTCCACTATGTACCATAATGTTGAATAGGTAAAATATAAAAGTGATTTTTTTCAAAATATTTCTACCTGAAAATGTTTTCGAGTATGGTTTCGGGCTGTGTATCTCTGTAGGCGCTATTTTATGGAATAGAAATGCTTTTTGCGCTTTGACTAATTATTTAACATCACCTCTTTTATTTTAAAAATATTTATTACTTATAAGTAGTTGTAACAAGTAATAGTAGTTTTTTTTATGTTTGTAATGCTACAGTTTTGTACTTTAGTTAAGTAACTTCATGACTATTCAAATTACTATTTTAATAAATGAATTATTTTGAAATCATTATAATACCTATAATCAGCAGTTTTTTAATAGTAAATTTTCAAATAGTTTGTTCAAATAGTATTCTAATGTTATTTGCTTGTAGTCGCTACTTGAAATTCTACCAAGGACCCACCTAACGGGCCTATAAGAAATAGAAAACGAGGTATACCTTGCGACAGTCACGATTCTGACTCACCCATGTGTTTGCATCAATGCCAACATTTGATCCTCTCATCGGCACAACAGATTTCCTTATCACGTCATCGTAAGAACCGGTTTGGAGTAACAAGGCGTGACTTGACATGAAATCATAATTCGGTCTCGACGTAATCGTCTTGCAGTTTGAATAAATCAGGTATGTCGCAACAAAGGCGCTTTGCAAATAGAATATGCGCATCGTGCGTTTTTCTGTTGTTTTTACGTCGAAAGCTATTTTACGCTCCTCTCACTTAGTTAAATATGCACGATCAACTGTCCTGTTGTCTGTCCGCAAACAATGGACTGCATACAAGAGTATAAACATAATTATATTTTATTATTGCCTAAGTTATGAAACTGGCTGACGAATGAAGATTGTATGTGAAAATTTATTCCTTATATAAATTTGTTCCTTATTAGAACTAAATTTGCTATAAATATTTGCTAATAATAAAACCTATTGCTTCCTTCTTGAAGCACCCTATTCGGTAATACTACGAGAGCGCCAATGAAGGAAGTAAGTTTCAAATATACGGCGAGGCGAAAATGTACCTCATTAAAATCACACTAGAGAAAACGTCAGATACTTCGTTAGCGTTTATGGAACTATGTCTCACAATATATTATATGGCGAAACACTTATGTTTAGTGTCACAATAAGTAGCCATAGGACATTTTTTGCCATATTTATCGAAATTTTGAATGTTACACATAGAACTGCAAAAAATACCCTCGGTGACTCTAAATAGGTTCGTAGCTTTAAAATTTTTCAATAACTGAATCATATCTATGTGTACTTTTCATGAATGGAGATAAATAAAATTATGCGACGTTCATAATAAACTATGTTGACGCAAGTGCAAGAATATGTTGTGTTTTCTTTTGAATTTAATTTTTCAGTATAATGTATCGACGTTCGATAGTATGTGCAAGTTTAGTATTTGCACAAGTGGACTTCGTTCCAGTCTTTGTTTCTATGTTATTTAATGAAGAGAATACAAAGTATTACGATCCAAAAACATTGTACTGAAACAATTCGGATCAAGTCCTTGTTCTCCTGCCGTTGCCTTTCAGATCTTCGTTTCAAAATTTCTCCACCTTTATATTTTTATAATACCAAGTGTGATTCCACTTACCTTCAGTTATGAATTGATACATTACTTGTGTTCTTTACTTTAGATTTTTTATTTCTTCTCTTTTTCTTTATTTTTACCTAACCTTTCATTTACATACGATTTTTTAATCAGCTAAAGGTATAAACCTGGCGCTTAACATTCCTTATTTCCAAACTTAAAATGACTTTCGTAAGTTCGGTTACCTAATTGCTGAATTGCTTAGTTCAGTTTAATATGGCTCTTTCGAGCAGACTAACTTCCGCGAAATTCGCTAAAATATGGATCCTCATACTGCAACTTTTGCGCCGTATATCATAAAATAATATGCAGAGTTCATAGTTCGAAATATTTAATAATTTACGATTGCAATCGCTACGGTAGGGCGTGCACTAGATTGTTGATAGCGGTTGACTTACAACTCAAGGCTGGGAACTGTTCGTTTTGTTAACCCATAATTCAATGGTTACTGGTCAGTTGCGTTTCGAAATGGATTTCGTAGCGCTAAACTTTGATTCATGATTCATTTGAAAACAAAACGAAGACAATCTCGCTTGAAGAATCAATTGAATTCAGTTTATTGATTTTGTTTGCAAAACTGTATTTTGACTCCATCTTTGTTTAATATCAATAAGTGTTATCATATCTATATTTGACTTAAGTTTTATTAAAGCTGATGTCTGAAAAACAACCTTACGTGATTAAGTTAAGTTCACTAGGAATATGATTAATTGATCACTAACCTTACCTTTGTCCAATAACCATTCTGTCTCATTCTCTCTTATCGTGGTAATTGCAGCCCAGAACTTAAGTTAGCCATCAACCAGCCAGCGACTTAATAGTTAATAATATTCTGATCTTCATCTTTTTAACTCACGAGTCTCACGACTCACTCACGACTGATTGATGAACATCATGGAATAATTATTAATTTAGCAGTAGTTCATACATGACGCCATTTAATAAAGTTATTATAGTGTCGGGATTCTAATACTCCACCTGGTTTTGAGGCTACTGTAGTTTATAACCAACCTCAAATTAGAGTCCTAAGTAGGGAATTCTAAAAGGAATAAGATTAAAACACTAATGCTATTTTGGTCCGCTTTGTTACTACATGGATTTATATACCACCAGATTACAATGAAACAATTACTCCTAACGTTCAATGATATAGCCAACAAGTTTATGGACATTTAGTTGCAACAAATGCTTATAAAATCAATTAGATCTCTTAAAGCGATTTTCGTCACGGCACAATTAACAGATGACAGGATAGTCTTGCTAAAGGCGTACGAAAGCACTTCTAAATTACAATTACAATAAAACGATTCAATCCATTTTCTTTAAATTCAGAAATACTGTACTAATATAAGCAAAAAATTTACCACATAACAGCGATACGCAACTCCAGCGCATTATGTAAACAAGAGCGCAGTATGTACCAAAGTAACACTACTCGCGTAATTCAGTGTGAAAATTGTTCGTACTCGATATTAGTCGATAACTGGTAACGGTAGTTATATGTAGTGTAGTTAAAAATACATTAAGCTTGCGTCACGGGTAATCTTTTAATGCTTCCTCATATCGACATTTACAGTTCTCGAGTGAAACACGTGTGATACTGCCCTAAAATCACCCATTAATGGGTTTCCGAGGTTTACTCGTTTTACGCGCGTAAAAATGTTGGTACAACTTCCTGGTGTTAATAAAAAAATCAGATTTGCCTTCTTAATATTCGAAGTTGCGAAGGAACATGCTTTACATCTGATGGTGAGTAACCATAAATATTTTACGAAGTAGATATTATATGTAATGTTTACTATTCCCGTCGTGTAATGGCTGTATAAGTTTGACGATATAGACTTAATTAATGGTCCATAAAACTATGTTTATAACTATCATGTTAAAACAAATGAAGAATTGCCTACGGATTATCGCATTGACTTTTAAAATCAAAATTTGTTCATTATCTTCTCAAAAAGTTTTGCCGTTCAGTACAATTAGGGTATGACAGACATATCGCCAATAATCCTATAAGAGTTCCATTTGTTTTTTATGGAATGTTCCGAACACTAAAACATGTATTATGTATCTCTTATATTTTATCATATCGCATCTAAATGCTAAGCTTAGATTAGCCAACTGTCGAAAAAAGGGATTGTGTCACGACGTGGCGTAAAAACATCGTTCATCAGTCTATTTTGTTAATGGAACGAAGCATTTTAACCCGGAATCCGTTTATATATTTTTTTGGAACCGCATCCTACAAGATTCTTTCGATCGATCGTTCGCGACTGCTATAAATACTTCGGTGACCCAGTGAAGAAAGTCCGAGGAGAAACTGTCGAGTTAGAAGAGGAATTTGGAGGAAATTCGAACCTAGTTTCTGTTAAATCGACATTTAAAATAGAATCTGAAAACCTTGTTTGTCTCGGAAATATTTTCAACAAGCTTAACTCTCTAGATACTCGTCTAGATATTTTCGTCGCTGATAGAACTGTTGTATTAATAAAATAATCTAATGTTATTAATAACATTTTTTAAGATCTATGAATCGATATTTGAAATAAAAATTCTAAATACTCTTATCTAGGAAGAAGATAATCAATTAAGAATTTCGTAAAAAAATTCCATATACGAAGTTTTTATCAGTTTATTTTAATTTTGCGAACCTAATTGTAATCAGTACGGTACCTACTTCTATACTTTTTACCTACAAATGAGTTTGGTTCGTATTTAATCGTCATTTAAAGTTGCATTTTAAAAATATTATGTTTGTGTAGTATAAAAGTACTCGACAAACTATGGTCGCCTAGATCTTTCCTTCGCCAACTTTCCAAAGCAGTATTGTCGTTGTTAGAAATGATCTTGATAATTTTAAATGTCAGTTTACATTCATCACATTGACGTGGAAGAGAAAGGTGCAATTAGCAATAAACATGCGCTTAGATCAGAAAGAATTCACTTTGCATGCTGTATATGAAAACATTCATTGGCTACTTAGAGAGATTATGCTTTTTTTGAAATCGATGTTTTATGAACAGTGAAATGGCGATAGAAAGCGGATAACTTGTAACATTTCAGATTAAATGCATACTTTCATATTATTCAATATTTCTAGCTTATTGCATAATTATCAACATCTTTCTAACTATTGTGAAGTCATACGATATCTTATGACTATAATATGATTTTTGGGTAATTTAAGATTCTTACGGCCGGTTTCTGAAAGGCTGATCAACGAAAAAATTAAGAAATTCACTGTCAAATCTATTGTCAAACGTC
>DWJN01003564.1:0-13438 GCA_018248895.1 Carystus phorcus | reverse complement strand
AACTAAATCCTCCATAAATTTCATTTCGCTACGCCAAGAAAAAAAAAGTGGGCCCTCAATCCAGATGCACACCGATTATTTAACAGACACTAATATTACTATATACCAAGATAACGAACCTTACCATAGAGAATGCGTCCATCTCTAAGTAATGGTACATTCAACAGAAAAAAATGAATTTGTATAAAAAAGTACTGTTAGGTACGGGCTAGGTTCAGATAAACTAAAACTATACTACGTACAAGTTAAAAGGATAGGTTTATTATTTTGAAAAAGAATTACGTTATTATGTAAATATTAGCTAGAAATATTTTGAAGTTTTAAATTTTTTTAGGAATATCATTGTTATGTATAGGAATCATTCTACTTTTGAAATATAGCATGACTCCTACAAGGTTACACCACATTTTGATATCAAATACAAAATTTTAGATGTTATCACCTTAGACGCAAAATACCGGTGCGTTTTTGCTCCGCAAAATTTATAGTAATATTCCTTAAATAATAGAGAACCCGCGTATTAAGATACAAATTCTCGCCGGCACCCCGCGAGGAAAGGGTAAGATACAGCGGGGATGCCCGATAGGGGTTGCGTTACCGAATATTTTACGAAGTTGGGTTTATTTAAGAATTTAGAATGTTTTAAAAAGTATATATAACCAGTATTGTATTTACTCATTTGAATTTTAGTCTTATTTGTAAGAGCAATAATTTTAAAATTAAAAAATCGTGTTAATTTCTCGTTTTGTCAGATTACTATGAAAAACCATAGTCCTCCTTCCCTTTTGCGTGTGTCTTGCTGCCGAATATGGCCTTTATCAACGCTCCACAACTGGAGGTCCGTAAAAATTACCAATGTCCCTTAACCAAACAGTCCGTAAACCGCTACTTTCTTTTAAAAATATATACTAAACATGCTAATAGTCAGTCTGGATATCGTAGAATATGTAGTACCTCTTAGTAACAACTAAGCATTACTACATCCGCATAGATTATAGAAGCATATGCTACACGTACGTAATAAGAGTTCTTATTGTCTGTAATATTTCCCTGTATAGCATTACGTATAACAACTAGGTTTGCCTGTATTACCTCCTATTAACACTAGTCTCTATAAACCAAATTATACGATTTGTTCAAAACGTAAGGTTGCTAGTACTGAAAAAACATAAAAAACCATAGTACACCAGTCGCCAGTCAATACTATCGACACTGGCATTTGGCAACCCTACGAAGGGTAGATTCGGCATTTCCATGTAGGTCGCATAAAAATAACATTTTCGCGTGCCTCCCCAAAGCACATCTGTTCAAATATTGAGTTGCTGCACGGCACACCCGGCCGGAATAACAGATCAACTACGGACCAGATTCTAAGAAAATGGTCGAAAAATGCGACTGAAGGATATTAAAAAAGGGTCTGTGGATTCGATCGGAAACTTTTTAAGTGTCACGGATTTTTAATTTTTTTTTTATTTCCGATATAATTTTTTTTAACGAAATGGGAAATCATGTAAACTTTATGCTACTTAAAGTAAATGACGAGTGTAGTATAAATTTTTTACAGAAAATTTTCTAAAAAAACGTGACTCTTTTAAAAGGGATTTTTCTATGTAGATCTTCATATTAATCATTCAAGCATGCACTATCCTTTCATTAATCAACCAACACTTACTTCATTCGTCTAAACATTTTTCTTTTTTCAAAATATCACAGTCTGTTAGCTAATATAAGTGAAAATACATTTTTCAAGAAATTTTGTAAAATTTTATACATGATGAAAGGTGAAATAATCACAGACTTAATAGCGAAGTGTGTGAAATTAAAATTTTTTACATAGATAATTCGACTTTGAATCTCGCACACTTTTCGAAACTTTTATATGATGTACCTACAGCCAGACTTAATATTGAAGTATACTTTTCTCCGGAGGAAAAACAAAGTAGAGAAAATATGTTTGAACCAAATTTTCTATAACTTAGTCCTAAATCTGCCGCAGTTAGTAAACACGTATTCGTGTAATGCCCACCTATTTACAAAGGGAAACCCAAACCCAAATATGTAACAATTTCATAAATATATGTATATTTATTTGAATAGTTGACAAAGTAACAGACGAGCCACGTGATAGTAAATGGCCACCGACGCGTTGTCGATCAATTCATACGTATAAGAATTTGTTGTACTAAAATGATATCCAAATTAACAGCCGATCACTCAACGTTACCCAACCAAATCCGATCTTACATGTTTTGCAAACAAAACAGAAACAAAACACATTGCTGCCGCCTTTGCCACGCAAAAAGTCAAATCAGCATCCCTTTATCCAAATTTGAATTCGCATTCGAGACTCTTCCGGTCGGGTACGGAAAAAGTATGGCGGACCTCCGCTTTTCAATCTTTTATATTCAGAGGACGTGCGCTTGTAGTTTTAATTTTGCCGGCACGTTATACGTCTGGGTGTTTCGCGACTTGATTTAGGAATGGATGAATTATAGATATTGCGTTGTTGATTCCCTGTTGTGTGAGCTGGTTGGTATTAAAATATGTGCTCGGGATTTCAATTTCAATTTGGAACATTGCGTATTCGATGCGTATCAGGAATATTTTTTGACTAAAATACCTAGACAAAGAATTTAAGTATTGAATGACGTAGGTTTGAAATAAATTAAACAATACACGTCCGTATTTACATTGATTGATATCATCGCAAAACAATTTTAAACTGTCCATTAGTATCCTAATAGCTGCCTACAATGTGGAAGATTGATGTAATACAGGACTATAGATTAATTCATTTATAGTTAGGTTAGTCAAGTCTCTCCTATTTTAATGGCCCTAAGATATTCTAGTGTCCTTGGTGAACCGAATAAGATAAAAATTAAGCAATCTGTCATACTTCGGATATAAATATTAATTGCTAATTTAATAAAACTAATCAAAGTATAAATTAATGACGTTAGCATTGTCCGATCGCATATTCGGATTTTAAATAAGTTGCTTATTGATGTCGATCTAGCAGACTTGTAATCTATTTAGTTTTAAATGCACAGATACAGATCAGTCACACAATATAGTAGTAGTAAAACATGATAAGAAATTATTTCATTCCACGTCGACCCTCCTGCAAAACTTCTGCGTTAGGGAGTTAACAAAAGCGCAGTCAAAGTAAGGTAATAACGAAACTGGTAACAAAGACGGCACTAGGTCACAGAGTTGACCTAAATCTACCACATTTTCGGCCGAAGCTTCCTTTATATAACCAGCATCTAAAATTATTAACAGTGCAGAGATTCCAATTTTGTTTTTTATTTTCTTCAAGGTTGTTTACTGTGGCTTAACTATAAAAATACTGTAAGAAAATAGAGTTATGACTGAAGGTGATGTTGTAAGTGGTACGTTTGATTTAATGTCATCATCATCATCACAACCTATCTATCCCACTTCTGAGTTTGTCTCAACAGGTTTTTATCACGGAAGTAAAGAATGAAGAAATTCTTTTTCAACTTAGAAATTTCGTGTTAATGCAGAATTTCAAACGCACTCCCATATAGAAAACTACCATTCAAAACACGAAACTATTTCACTCATATGTTTTACGTTAAGTTTAATACCCAAATATGTACGAATTATTTTGCCTACACCTGAAGTCTAATTAAACAAGAATCTACGAAAATAAGGGTCCATTGAATTATTTTACATGTAATTGAGGAAACATTTAATTGCAAACTCGATTCTGGAAAGTTCTGATCTCATCCCAAAGTTTCTGACAAGACTTAAGGAGTACCGCCTAACGATATCATATGGGATAAAGTTTATCCGGAGACACGGAAGCTTTCTCAGAATATTGCTACCTCTCTTAGTTGTCGCATCATGCGTGGAACTTGTTATGATAATATCAACTATAACAATTTAACAATTACCTAATTATTTCAGCTCACTCTAAGGAACGCTCATAGATCTATGGTCGTTATTAGAAAATGGTGTAAAAACAATAGTTTATCCTGTCTATTTGTAAGTGTAAAATACTGATTTCTATTGGCAACGAACGACTGACTTCTTCTGAAACATAGTCTACTCCATAAACTAGCAAAATACACGCTAATTGTTTTTTAGTCTATAACTTAATGCTTGACTACTATCCTGCGTGATGGTAACCAAAGATGTAGCTTTGGATGGTGAAGCACACTTAGAAGATAAAATAAATGATATCATTATACTTCATAAATGTTAAACCATAATATGACTACTAATTTAATAATGACATTTCTATTAAATCTGTTTAAAATGTTTCCAATGAACTTACAACACGTATCTCTGAATCATATTATGATTCTCTCGGGCGTTGGGAATTTCAACAGATCTAAAGGCAATTTCATCACACTTTAAGAAATACAAAGTACCTACAATGGTACGAAGCTCAGAATAACTAACAACAACACGGTGCGGTTCAAATAAATTATTCATGCAACATATTGATTTGACGCGTAGGTCAGCATAATATATTTTGCAATCGATATTAAATTTTCATGTTATATACGTTAAATACTATTGTTGATATGAATAATCGATTCTCTAGCCTAGTTGGTGATCAGTGACGTTGGTAGGGAAGATAGGGTAACAGGTAAGGTAGGGTTCGATTCCCAGATGGGTACATATTTATTCAATTGATAATTGTTTTCGTGTCATGATACTGTGTTTTATTAATGGCAAAATATAATGATATAATTTATTGAACTAATGTTTACCCATATAACTTAATTTACCTAATATTATACCTATAGGTACCGTGGCAAATAAAATTCATTCATTCATTCATTGACTCATGAGCTAGGCTGATTCATCTCGTACATCATGCTTTCATAATTCCTTTCCATCTTTATTATTGGATCTAATAATTTTGTGCTGAAACTTGAGTTGAATCTAAAGGTCCCAATAACGTCTCCGATCACTGTTAATCATGATCATATATTGGGACAATTAACTTTAAATACAAAAAAATCTTCACACTTATGAAAAAAATTCACTTTTAATACTACTATTATTATTAGCTGTGATACAAATACCTTTGAAAGCTATTCTAATACATTGTAATTAAAATTTCCTATAAAATAAGACCTTTTGCTTTCTTTATTAGTCAACGGATGTCAATGAATTCAAAAGCGTAGGAAATATGACCACACCATAGCAGAAACGTACCTTTTATCTAAATCTGAACTATATATTACATCTATGCTAATAATATAAAGCTGAAGAGTTTGTTTGTTTGATCGTACTAATCTCAAGAACTACTGGTTCGGATTGAAATTTTTTTTTGTTTTGCATAGTACATTTACCGAGAAAGGATATGGGCTGAGCATTGATGAAAAATATTACAAAAACGAGACAAATGTTCCAAGGTGATACGAAATTCGTCGGGTCTACTAGTCACTACATTATATAAATATCCGAAAACTGGATTGAACTGAACTGGTAAGGTAAAATTTGCAAACAATACTTATCGGCATACCCATTATGCGTCAAACCAACTTATTAAAGTTTAGATAAAGTCACTGGCAGACAAATAGCACAATAATATATTTGGGAGTGTAATTCAGTCTCCCAAGATGCCACTGTATTTTAGAGACAACACCACAGCGATGAACTTGTCATTTGTTCGCCACTGCTTATAATGCCACGTCGTTTTCGCTCCATTAGCTTTAATCCTTTCAACAGTGGCCTCCCTACTATTATTACTAGCTAGGTATATCTTATGGCAATGGCCAACCGTTTTAGGAAAACTACAGCCTCTAACCATTCATATTTTTGGTTCTTTCTTCTATTCATAAAAAGGTTAATAAAAAAACAATAACACTTCCTTTGCTATGGTTATGATTGAACTGCATATTATTATAGTTATAGTATTTTACTTATACATATATTCGCCAACTAAATACAGAAATCCACATAAAAATGTTCTTATTTCATAGTGATGCTATTGTAAAGTTTATCATCTCTAGTCTCGTTTCAGTTAATTTTTAACATACAAAAATAATTCCTTGACACAACACTTTTTCATTTTTCTACTTTTAAAAGTAAACCCCAGCAAATTTAAAATACAATAACACCTAAATCCCGTCCAGAGTGCAGAGCCTGAACGAATTTTACAAGCTTTCCCGCGAAAAACCGCTTTGACAGCGAAAAAGGCGGGAACGGCCGCCATTACTGGCAAGTGACGCCACGGCCAACGGTATAATTGGTGAACGCGAGTTATGTGCAAGGTTGCCAACTTTTAGAATCATCAATACGGGACACGAGTATTTTATAAACCTATTAATACAAGCACTTATAAAAAGTGTTTTAATACGCCCGCAATCTCTGAAATAAATATGAGTTTACATCTGTTAAGTTCGTCTTCCAATAAATTGCAAAAATCAATTAGTGTAACAAATTTAAAGAATAATTTACCTACGAGCTAGAAAATATCTGATTATATAGTTACAGTTTAAATGAAAAGAGAAGTAGAAATAAAATGTACACTATATTCTCATCACAAGATTAAACGGATTGTCCGGCAAAATCATAAAAGCCTGAAGTCACTAGTCATGGACAGATTTTAATAACGCTAAACCACAAGCTACGGCTTCTTTGTCTTATTTATCTGTGGAAAGTACACTTCAGAAAACTGATTTGTTAGCTACTCTGTAGTTCATAAAAAGATAGAAAACCTCAACGCGCAAAAATGTGTAAAAAGTAAATGTAAAGTAAAGTAAAGAATGTGCCTAGTGGATTTTTAACTTTAATATAAATTCCAAATAATCTATTCATGTAGATATTATCTCAATACACTTAGGCACGTCAGTTTTTTACTCTACAACCGTTTCTGAAAGGTGCTTTTACATAGAGAAGAAACGAAGCGAAAGAGGTAGAGAACGAAACAGTAAAATTATCTCTTTTGCGTCTTTGTGTCAGAGGTATATTATGCGTCTTTGTGTATATTATGGGATTTGTTTGGAGTAAATTGGTTTTTAGGAAAGAAGAAATGAAATTAAGTCAGTGTAATCGTGGAATGAGTATATAATGCAGAGATTACTTTAGATCCGGAATAGTTCAGTTCATAATTTTACACTTAATAATTCAATTCTAATAGTGTTATAGGGGCCTCGGGAACTTGAAGTGTCTCCGGCAATACAATTACACTTTAGTGTCGAAATGTCGACACGAATAACATAAACAAATACACGTAACATTCGAAACATCTACTAGGCCAACAGTTGCAATATAATCTATAATCTAAATATATATAACTCAAAGTTGACTGACTGACTGACATAGTGATCTATCAACGCACAGCCCAAGCTTCTGGACGGAACGGGCAGAGATTTGGCATGCAGGTAGATGTTATGACGTAGGCATCCACTATGAAAAGATTTTAATGAATTTTACCTCCAAGGGGATAAAATAGGGGATGAAAGTTTATATAAAGAGCTTTTTAGATTTTCAACTGATTGAACTGAAATTAAAGATTGGAGCTACTATGATGAAGACGTCCGCTTAAATAGGATTTTGATAAATTCAACCCGCACGGGGTTAAATAAGGGATGATGGAGGATGTAAATGTTTTAGTTTGAACCTATCAGTATATAATGGCACAAATAAATTAAGACGAACAAAATAATTTTCAGTTCTAAATGTTGACAATAGATGGCGTTAGTAGTATTTTAAAACGCGCTATCGTTGTGTTTTCACTGAGTTACATATACCCCATGATGAGTGGCCGCCCTATGAAAATATTTCTAGCGGATTATATTTGACGATTTTGGCTGTTCTTTTCTTGGCATATTTTGAATTGCATTTGCTTTGTTTCGTTTTAGTAGTCTTGGTTATAGACTCTGCTTTGTATTTGGCATATGTTTTGTTTTCGTTTGGTTTAAGTATACCTAGGTTTTGTCGGTTAGACTTTTTTAAATGGCTAAAAAAACCTGAACGTTAATGGAGAATGTAAAGAATATATTGTCGTCTCTATTGTTGGTCCCGGTGCATGTATTTCGTGCTCTCTCTTATTTTTTTAACACGCTAAACAAAAGTAAAGCCGCAAAAACTATAACTTAAAGTATAATATTACTTCTTAACGCGAGCGAAGCCGCGGGGAAAAGTAATATAAAATAAAACTCTTTATTCAAATAATTAGAAACGTAAGTAAAATTTTAGCGTAATGACTTCAGACAGAATTCGTCCCGACCGACGTTTTTGGGTTCATTCACTTAGAAGAAAGTAAGACGACTAGCTTTAAATTTCAAACTTAATTACTTTAATCTTATTGACTTAAAACTTTCATTATTTTTCCCGAGATAATACAATAATTGACTTACTAGAAAGTAGAATTAAAATTACCTGTAGTTCGGATACACCACTGTATATAAATAAGCTTTTCCATATTGTACAATTTTTAACTAAGTTCCTATACATATGAAAGCAAAATCAGCATGCAATCTATTTAATGTAAGTTGCTACCGAAGACGTAGAAATACTAAGTTAACCTGTAGGCCTATTGTCGAAATACTCATTAATACGAGTATAAGGACTGAACAAGACCCAATTATAACCAAATAGATTCTCTGTCTAGAAAATCTGTATTATAACGGAATTAAATTTTGCTACTGATTCTGATTTCGAAGAGACAAATAATTCCACATACAACATTGTAAGTGGAAAATGACAATTTTTCTTAGTTGAAGACTTATTGACTTGAATTATGTTAATCACAAATATTTAAAATTATGTAAGAACGTAGGTACCTTATATATTATTCTACTTACCCTACCATTACCCATCACAATAAATTCTCGTCAAAGTTAATTTTGCTAATTAATTAACGAACAATAATAAGAAGAGTAGAAACAGAAATTAGATAAGGCAATTCTAAAACATGATACATTTTAAAACGCTAATTTAAAAGGCAATTATTAACAAAGTTTAATTTACGCAAAGCAAATCAAGTAACAATACTAAACAGAATATCTTGAACCGTTAAAGTTCGGGTTAACTCAGTCCCGAAAGTGTTAGATTAATGAAAGCGATAGGCAAAGTAATGCTGAGCCGGCAAAGTGAATGTCCCCGGACCGTCCGGACGAAAACCCCCTTATCAGCCGCCTTTACGTTACCTAACATCCCTTTCTAGCTAATTTGCTGAAGCAAGAATCAGAAATGGGATGTTTTATGAGAAGTAGGGAATTTGAATTGCAACTAATAATATTTCAACGCAGCCTACATTTTAACCCTATTTATATTTAGAACAGCCCCCAAACGAATTGTCCACGTTTTACTAAATGGTCAGTGCTGCCTATGCGTATCAGGGACGTCACCGCCACATTGTGTCGTGACGTGGCCAGTGGAATCGGTAGACATGTCTTTTTCTTTATTTATGACTGATGGTAATTGGTTACCATTGCCCATTGACGTCAGATCAAAGGGGAGACCAACGCGTTGCGTCAAGTATACGTGAAAACTACACGAACCTAACTGCAACCGAAATGCAAAGAAGCATTTCTAGTGATAGCTAGCCAAACAAGGTAAACATCCTATCATCACTCGTGCCCAATGATTATATTATACCATCAGGATTATTCTGGACAGTACACATGGTTAGCATCGTGAGCCTGAGCCTGAGCAAAATATTAAACAGTATTGATTAACTTAAGTATGAATAAAACTAAATTAAGATAGTAGATACAACAGTATGAATCAATTATGGTATGTTACAAGACGCGCAGGAAATGATAAAGGCCATTATGTGATACTTTATCCAAACAGGTTTGACAGACTTCAAGCACCTTTGGGGGCTTTGTGGGCAACTATTGGGTATAAAGATTTCCCAACGACGTTCTTCGATTCGATTCCAACCAAAAATCATTTCATTCAGAAGATACTCTTTCACACTAATAGATTAATAATGCTTAAGATTTAAGAATAACTTTCTTTTTTGACCGGCAAAGCATCTGTGATGCCTTTGGTTGTAATCATGTTTATGGGCCATGGTGGCCATCTGCCATCAACTGACTCGTCTGCTCTGTTTTAGGCTTGATAAATAAAAAAAACTAAAAATGCATTATAAGATTCCCTTCGTTGGAAAGTCGCTGAACTGTCTCTGTACCACCCGATTTAATTTCGCCAATACTCTTAGTTGGTAGTCAGGTTTTTTCACTCACTGGCTAGTTAGGTACCACCGTTTTTCTAAATTCAAACATAAAATATTTTTTCCATGCTTCAGTTGCAATGTCGGACAGCCAGAAATAATGCAGATTTCACCCATTGGTAATATGTATGGTCATATGCACTTGAAGTAGATTTTTAAAAACACTTTTCGAAAGTCAACTACGCTATCGCTTCAACAATACCCTACAATGAGTGGCTCTGGTAGAAGCGGCAAGAAACTCCCAAGGTGCTTTTGTTCCCAATTGAGTTACAGGCAGCACTTAGATGTTACTACTTATATCAAGCTCATTCCCAAGCATTCTTGTCATTAAAATATTCATCTAATTTGTAGTAACCTTTTGACATTACAATATCTTTGACATAAGCTTTAAATTGACAATATGGCATTTCAGTTAATAGTAATGGAATTTTAGTCAAGAATAGGCTTCTACTAAGTTAATGTGCTTTACCACCCAAGACTACATCACTGCTTATGATCACGTGGGTTTGCAGTCAAGCATTAAATTATAATGAATAAAAAAAGAAAAAATAATCTAAAATGTATTGCGACTCGATCTTATTGATGTCCACAGAAGATGGTGACCTCTTAACAAAAGGGAACTTGTCTACTTGTTTATCAACTATTTACATAAAAAATCCTTTATTATGAAAGTAGTGTTAATCTTTTATTATTTATTATCATTATTTAAGTTGCTACCAAAGAGTTAATTAAAGCAACATCCCTATATTGATTCCTAAGATTCCTATATCTTACATACCCACATTCAACAAATCATAGAGAGAAAATTTTATGATGTAGAAAAAATTCTGATCAAATATACTTAACACAAACAATATAAATATAATTTAGAACAAAACAATATCAAATACTTGAATTCTTACCTATTTAACAAATAGATGTCAAACATGGATTTACTCTAATTAAAAACACAAATCAGAATCAGGGAAGAGGACATGGAAATTAGAAATGAAAAAATGAGGAGAAACACAGAAATAAATGATTATTAAAGCTGCACAATGGGCAGGATATATTGTGTCACAACAATACATTGAGAAAAAAAATCCACTGAATGGCAATAAAGGAAAATTGAGTATCTACACATAGACCTACACAGATGCCATCTCTCATAATTGTAAGGAAAAAATTGGTAACAAAATCAGCAAAATTGGGAAAAATGGAGACATTCAGAAGAGGCTGGTTCTGAAGACGGACCTGAGAAGGGATCCACAGTCAAGCTTTAAAATAAATACTGAATGATGTAAATTGAGGCATTACTAATAAGTCTCTTCTTTATCAATGTTTGTAACAAATATAAAAATATGGACATAAATAAGCCTTACTTTACTCTAATTACTATTGATAATAAACCTTTGGTGTTACTGATAGATTCATGGACAAAATTGACCTCCTTCCATTGCACGGGTCCACTGGATGTTTATCAAGTATATAAATAAAGAAAATAGAAAATTCAACACCTATGAAATTTCATGTTTTCCTGGAATTTTCATTAATTATAGGTACTGGCTGAAATAACAATACCGAAAGAAGCACAAGTCAATAGTAAAATTTTATTTTTATAGAATATGAATAAGGTTTTACTTTTTAATAATATGGAATATGACCAAAATTGTTTTGAAAAAAAATCTGGATCTGGGCAAAAACTCACTAATGTAAGGAGAAAACTAAAAAAAAATACCTTTGTTTATCACCCCTTAAATCCGTAAAGTTAAAATATAAATCAATAAATATCAAAAATAAATATTAATTTTAATAACACGTTTCCTACTAAAAACAAATCATTAGTCTTAACGGACTAGTAGTGATGTGTAACAACAACATAGATCGAAAAAAATAAAATAAAATAATCGATAATATTATTTTTCAATAAATCACTGAAATAAAGAAAGCACAACGACTTAAAACCACGTGGAGCGCCAAGGTCGAATTTATGTTTTCAACTTGTCAAGCGCGGCGTGTGATAAATTAATTCCACGGGCTGTTATCGCTACACGAAATAATAAAAAATCGACTTTATTCTCACAGACGTATAGTCGCTTTTCATTTGCGCATCTAGCCCACGCATAGTCGCCAACCCAGGCAATATATCTTAGGCCGTATACTGGCCGTGACAGTTCGTAAACAAACTGGAGCTACCGCAACAAAAGAGAAACCATCAATTTTACAATAAATAACATGCGTGGCGGCTTTCTCATCATTCAGTATTCTGGAATAATCTATTCAATATAAAATTGTATCGATAAGTAAGCATATATTATACTTCAATGCACGAATTAGCGGTTACAATCGAACATTACTCACCAGAAGAACAAGACGATCCAATACGTAACGCAGAGTCATCTGTAATATGTCTTGCACATATCGATCACAGTCTTGCAGTCTTCAAAAACACTAAGTAAAAAAAGAAAGAGGTTAGCACCAAAACTCGAGAGGCGATCCCGTCTATCACTAGTCACGTCAATTCAATGGGTGTTGATCGATTTATCATAAACAAATGCACTGTATATAAATTAAATAAGTCAATGCTTTGTGGAATCACTATCAAAATAAAAATAATCTGGCAGACGCTGTGTCGACGGCCGCACTACTGTCTGTCTGCTATGCTGTCAATATTCGTCAAAACGAAAATGGCGACACCCTCGACAGAATACGATCAGCACTGGCCTGCTCTTTCGGCCCCTCTCGCTTTAACCCATATGATAGATAAGGATAGCGACCCGACGTGTTGTCTTCAACCCGACCGGACTGATTTGTGATGTCACGCCCAGCGGCGTAACGTTTTGCGTAATTAGTCATCCACGATGGCTTGTAAACTCGTTTTAATAACTTTATTTTTTGAACGGTTCATATTATTAGGTCGCAATAAGAAAGTGTTGGTCGTGGCATAGGTTGATTACTGTGCAATTCTCTTGTTATTTAGGGTAATACGTCTTTGCGCATGTTAGGCCCGTCCCACCACTCAATATCTGTCGTAAAAGCGCCTCCTACTTCTTCTTATTTTATTCAGTATTTTTTTCAGATGTACGTCTCAACTTCACTGCATTAATTCGACGCTGCCCTGCAGTCGCATTGCAGTTTGATTAATAATGAAGTTACTTAAATTTTATAAGCTCTCTTTTCTTCCCCTCTTTCACAAGGTACACCTATAGTGCCATGATTAATATATATTTTTGTATATTGTTAATTTGCAAAAATGAAAAAAAAAAATACATTTCCTTCTGGTAATTT
>DWJN01003563.1:0-13438 GCA_018248895.1 Carystus phorcus | reverse complement strand
ATAAAAGTCCGCGACAGCATATGTCTAGCTTCTAAGGTTAACCCACAATAAGCATTTTTATGGTTATCAAAATAGTTTTAATATATTAATTTATATGGCAAAACAAAGTTTGCTGGATCATCTAGTGTATAATATACCTACCCACTTTTTATTAAATGCACATTGTTTAAACATATTTTCACATATTTTATTACATAAATAGTTTTGCATAACTTCGCTTTGTATATTTACTGTCTAGATTGCCATTTTAAAACTAATCATCTTGCTCGTTAAAGTCCATGGTTGAACCCCTATAATATTTTTATTAGCAAGGCTAAGTACAGTAAGTCACCGATTGGATAAGTTCGTCTGTAATATCGTATCGATTGAGTATCCGTACAAATTCGCTTAAATTTTTGGAAACCCCTTGCGCGGATTTCTGAAGTGAACGACAATGCATCCAATTTACTGGCCACGCACAAATGAACTGTTGCCCGGTTACGCGCCTACTTTCCCCAAATGGGAACTCGCGACCCCTTTGACCCCATTGTGTACTTCGGCACTTTTCAAATATCTTCGCGTTAATAACTGACACGTTTGTGTTATCCAAATTATATAATCTTACACATCACATGTCAAACCCTTAAAATTTTCTTAGTTTTGACTACGAATTACTCGTTAAAATATTTTCCAAATAAACTACCGCCTCCACTCATTACTAGGTTTGAGAAAAGACATTTCAACAGAGAACCATGCGGGTATACAAAACAAAACTTCATTATTTGTTTACGATGTGCATTAATAACCATAACCACAGATTAAGTAATACATACATATGTACATGTTGAAATTGTTCAGTTGTATTGGTTGTCAATAACAGGCAATTATGACTCATGTAGGTACATAAGTAATACCCCCTTTCTAAAATAGATAGTACCTAAACCACTTTTGTATTTGCCACTAGCCCAGACCAGAAGCACTCTCTAAGGCTCTTCAGTGAGACCTATGACTTTGATAGTTGATAATAGGTCGTCAATGGCGTTGCAGCATAGGTTCATACCTATTTAGTAATAAGGAACAAGTGTATGACGTATACTTTCCTCTAGTTTGATTTAAGTGAATGTCACCTTCTCACCCGGCCTTCCCACGCTGTACACTTCACATATTGGAAAGAGCTGTTGACAAGGTCGGGATAATGCAATAACTGCAGGAACAGTCAATCATGATAAATTGCAGAAATAGATTTGAATGAAGACGGACGTCCAAGAATATAGTATAATTGACGGGGCCAATCTCTTGGAATTCGATCACACACTTCAGAAGCCGGCTCGGCGGCTCCGCTTGGTGGTGGAGTTTGGCGTACAGAATTTATTATTAGTAATATTAAGTCATTGATCGATTATTACTGTTTTTATTATCTTAATGTGAAGCCAGCCACCATCCTCTTGCGTGATTCAGCCGCCAGACGATTCGTTGTGCTCCGGGTGGGAGCATGAGTGTCAGTCAATATTCTTTCTTAAAAAAAAACAAATATCGTACCTATCGGTGCCCAGTGCTGGTGACCCGCCGGAGAGACCAAGGAGTAGCCTTGATGGAGAACTAAGTAATGGATTCAAGTCAAACTTATTAGAAGTTGAATAAAAAAATAAATTTAGAATATACGCCATCGCTTCAGCAAGCCCGTAGTCCATAATTGCAAGGGTTACAATTAGTCGATGCGTGCGTACTTATTCCGCGTACTTATAACGCGGAAAATATTTTTGAGCCATGTATATTTTCGTTATTATGTTATTATGAAACAAATATTTTGCAACGTTATTATTATAGATAAATTCACTACAGTTAATTAATTTCTGAGTTTCTAAATCAGAGGTCTGGTTGCCTTTCCTACTTACTCGATCATCTGAAATGATTGTGTTCCACTTGGTCGGTCTTATCATGAAAACGATATTACTTAGATGGGTAAATTGAACATTGGGTTTAAGTTTGAAGTCAAAACAAACTTATTGGCATGCGTTACACATGACACACTTTAAATTGCTTTTAGAACTTAAGTTAGGGCCGGTCGCCCCCTAGAGTATTTTCTTTCGATTGATCATTGGCGGGCGCTGTCGGTCCGGACGAAGTCTTGTTATGTATTTAATAAAGGTTGCATTCGCTTACGATAGTAACGGTATGTCCCTTTGTTGGTATAATTCCGATTAAACTTTATATTACATATAGCTATAATTTCATTTAAGATTGCTTAGGCATTAGGGCATGTTCCTATGAAATCAAAGAAATAATCTGGGAAGCCCCGGGATTTTTCATAAAGTTATGAAACGTTTGCGACCACGAATTTCGGTTCTTCCGATAGTCAGATTAATGTTTACTTTTACCACTTCGATATCAATAACAATCTTTTTTTTTTTAAAGAAATGCTGTCGATAGCGACGTTTACATGACTAAACCCTACGAGTGCAGTTTGACCATTGATTCATTAAAAGCAATAACCTTTATTACACATGTGTGTCCGATGTTGCATCGTCTCAGACATCTGATGACACGTGTACGACGTAATGGCTAGTACAGTAGAATAAATTCAGTGTTTTGCAAAAAAAAGGATAGATAAATGTACTATTACAAGGTCATCATTAATAGTTATAATAATTTAAGAGTAATTCATGTATAAAATGTAGTAAGTACGTCTACAGATGACGACATAGGATAACATAGTACTGGCTGCAGAAGTCCAATTGATATTTGTGTGGTCCGACAGCGCCGGATGCGCCTACGATGACGACAAGACGGACGACTCGCGCTCGAGCCGGAGCATGCCGGACAAAAAGTAAGTATTAAATTATAGAAAAAAAACATAGATATTCATAAACGTTCAGTAGCGGTAAGACACTGTTACCTGCGGTAGGTAGGCATTATATCTTACCAATAGTCAGAGTAAGCTTAATGTGCCTAAACCTTTACTAGAATAACAAAAAAATTGCCGATTTCAGAGATTCAAGTTTACAAAAGTAATTTAAATTGTCATTTTTCTCGTTAACAATACTTATTCCATTTCAATAGTAAATTGATACAAAATATATGTACATATGTATGGATAATACACCTCGATTCTCGTTATGTACCGCGTCACCAACGCACTATATTTTGCAAGAACTAATTATATCAATAAGTAGAGTCCTTGTTTGACTACTCACTCCTCATCTGATATAACTTTATAGATCCATGAACAGGTATTGATTAAGTTGATAAATTTAAATTATACTATTTATGATGGTAATATCTAATTAATGATGAATGCTAAATGATAATACATAGTCAGCACGCGCGGTCATGCGACCGTGTACAACATGCCACTGAACTTATTAATTTAATCGGACAATCGCGCGGCTCAAGTAAATTGTCGTCGCAGCAAGATGTACGAATTGGCTCGTACACAATATTATTATTAATTCATTAACATTATCATTGACAGTATTATTATAATTGATTGAAGTCTCCCTGCTTGGTGTTTAAATCAACTGCCGTAATATTGCATTCATCGTGTTTCGATCGGTGGCTCGAAGCCGAAGGCCATCAATTTCTTTATTTTCTCTTCTTCCTTCGCCCATAACGCATCGATAATTCCTTTTTTGATACTGGTGTCCGTCGGAGACGGTTGTCCCTTACCGTCAGGTGGTTCGTCTGAACATTTTGAGGTGGAAACTTAAAATAACACGGATTGGGTCTTTATTAGAACGAACATTTTACAACGATATTTTGACTTTTAACAATTACACAAAATGAGATGTGCATATCTAATAATTAATTTTATATTCACAACACACACACACAGGTACACAATATATCATGCAAAATATATCTACTATCAATTACTTAGTAGTCGCGATGACATCTTGTACGATTTCGAATCGAAAAATTAAGTTATGCTTTGATTTATGTTTTAAAAATAATCGTTTAAAAACTTTTAATTATTATTATATTGAACGTATTATTGCGTAAGAAAGTTTCGTTCGTTTCTTGTTATATACGAATGATAAAATCAATAGCTAACGCACAAACGTAACAGACAGAACCACAGCGAGATCGAGAAGCGGCGTCGCGACAAGATGAACACGTACATATCGGAGCTGAGCGCGATGGTGCCGATGTGCGGCGCGATGGCGCGCAAGCTGGACAAGCTGACGGTGCTGCGCATGGCGGTGCAGAACATGAGGTCGGTGCGCGGCGCGCTGTCCGCCGGCCCGCTCACCGCGCGCCCGCGCCCCGCCTACCTCTCCGAGACGGAGCTCAACGCGCTCGTGCTGCACGCGGCGCGCGACGCCTTCCTGCTGGTGGTCGGCTGCGACCGCGGCCGCCTGCTCTACGTCTCCGCCTCCGTCACTGCCACGCTCCACTACGACCAGGTCACTCTCCGAACACTACTCTCGCCCCGTTGCCGCGTCGCCTCGCTCGCCTCGCTCGCCACACCCACCTTTCCTGCGAATTCTTTGCACTTACGATACACCTATTTTTATATAGGTAATTCTTCCAGGTTGTGTTTTGCATAAATTATGCGCTGTGCTTGTTTCGGTCGTTGTAGTGATATTTTATGCTTTGCGTTCCTTACATGTTGCTGTCCTTATGATGACATTTATCAATGATCTTAACCAATTGAATCACTTACGTTGTCGTCAATATGATGATAAGACTATCATACACGCGTACACCGATGAATGTTAACAGTCACTTACATATATCGAACATTCACAATACCTAGTATACTAAATATTTTCAATTACAGATTAAAACGATTTTAAAATAAACACTTCACACCTTTTGAATAGTTCTACCTTAGATCGACATATAAATAAAATGGTATTGAAGAATTTTGTAAAAAAATTCATAATAAATTTAATACAAAATAAACTATTGTACTATATGTATTTATTTTCCAAAATTTTTATAAATATATTCCGAACAATCATAAAACATGTCTTCTATCTTGAGTAATCAGCGGGAAAGGGGTGCATTCGTGACTAGTGACCCTGTGAGTGATGTACCCTGCGTGTAGTGAGTGAGTGAGGGGGCGCGCTACATGAGTTGTAATTGATACGTAATGTTAATAGCATTATGTATCGTGGCGCCAGTAACATTTGTTGTGTGTGTGCAGTCGGAACTGCTGGGACAAAGTCTGTTCGATATCCTACACCCGAAGGACGTCGGCAAGGTGAAGGAGCAGCTCTCCTCGTCGGACCTCAGCCCGCGCGAGCGGCTCATCGACGCCAAGAGTTCGTATTGACTATTTACATACGCACCTGCAACTTTATTACATTAATGAACCTTTTACTAACTTTTATAACAAATCTTCAGCGTCCTCTCCCGCAATGGGGATGCCGCAAGGCTCAATCCTGAGCCTTTTTCTTTTTCTAGTCTACATAAACGATTTGCGTGTAGTTCATAGCATTGTGTGCTACGGTATATCGTTGTAAGATAAAGCAACCTATTATATCCTTTCAATATTTTCACTGCAAATTAAATTAAAGTCGCGTGAGTCTCTGCGAGGAAAATTTATAAAAACATGTTGTACGTACGAGAAAATTTAAACATGTATAAGCAGAAGTAATATACTAAAACAAGTCAAGTCAAACAAGACAGACATAATTTGATTACGTCCTCTTATCGCTTAAGGTATAGCGAACACTTGTAACGATGTCCGTTTTTACAATAAAATTCCAAAGTTGATTAGAGATTTACCTATTGAGAAGTTTAAGGTACACGTGAAAGCACGGCTCGTAAGTGAAGGGAAATGCAATCGAGATAAATATTTAATGACAAGGACTCCTGGAAATAAAATGCCCCATCCAGTTCCTCAAAAATTAGAAGATACACTATATATGTATGTTGTTTTTCGGCCGCTAAGTTTGTAAATTAGGGGTGGCCTCGTGAGGTTCGCGGTGTATAAGGATTGTCTCTCGTTCCGCGTGCAGCGATGTTGCCGCTGAAGGCAGACGTGCGCGCGAGCGGCTCGCGGCTCTGTCCGGGCGCGCGCCGCTCCTTTTTCTGCCGGATCAAGTGTCGCGCGCCCGCCAGCCCCGCCGGCGGCGCTGCGCCCGTCGCGCCCGTCGCGCCCGCCGCGCCCGCCGCGCCCGCCGCGCCCGCCGCCTCCGCCGTCAAGGAAGAGGCCGATTCTGCGGCCAAGATGCGCAAGAAGCACGCCGAAAAAAAGTATCGAGTCGTACAATGTACCGGTAAGTAAATTTATGGCGTAAACGAATTATGACCGACTGTATTAATTACACCATTGACATCCGATATTATGTGGTATTCTGACGGTGACAAAAGTGCGGGGATGTCGGTGTCGACCGTAGCAGTTTTTCCCTGTCAACTTTGACTATAGTAGGAATATTTCAAATAAGAAGATTGCGAAACTAGACGTTCTTATGATATAAAACGTCATTACATTTCATATAGGTTAACGGACGGTTCGGCATATATGTAGGTATGTGATTCGCAGGCTACCTAAAGTCGTGGGCGCCGGCTGAATCGACGGAGGAGAAGGGCGGAGGCGGGAGCGCGGGGGAGGCGGGCGAGGAGGACGGGTTGTCGTGCCTGGTGGCGGTGGGCCGCGCGCTGGACGCGCTGCCGCCGGCCGCGCCGCGCGCGCTGCCGCCCGCGCCCACTCGCCGCCTGCAGTACGTGTCGCGACACGCCACCGACGGGAAGTATCTCTTCGTCGATCAAAGGTGCGTCGGTAGATTTTAACACGATACCTCCCGAACGTAGTATGTCGCCTCGCGCTCCATATTTCCATGTATTATATGAATAATAATATGTCCATATTTAATATATGAACTTTTGTAATTTTTCGCAGCCACGGCGTCTTCAAATATCTTACCGCAAATACCTCCGAAGTATACTCGGGGAATATTTTCTACAATAAGTAAAAGTGGAAAGCTCACGACTGTTTTAGGCATTAAAACTTTTCATACATTCGACTGTTCGCCTGTCGCCTGAGATGGAGTGTTGTCCTGACGTAGGAGGATCCGATTGCTTGTTGGCAGCTGTTGCAAATTTTTACGGACACCTAGTAAACAATTAATAACATCTCAATCAACAATTCCTGTTCTTTAATCTTTAATCACTGCCACAAATATTTCCAAAGAACCCATCTGTACAGAGAATGAGGACAAGGATGATTGATGTTTGTTAGCTAATTTTGGAATATAATCCTCCATTGTCAAATTGTCTTTTAGTTTTGATTATACTATGATATTTCCAGCTTTCATCACCTGTGATGAAGAAAGTTGCCTCTGATTGCGCCTCGACTTATGCTTCTCAAACATTTCATCGCACTCATCCAAAATAAAACGTTTTTGACAGTATTCCATCAAAACTGCTCAAATAAATTGTTATGTCCTCTGTCAGCTCGTGTCATTGGCCGCACGACACTCACGCACGATACTAACAATGGGTGCCGTACAGGCAAACAGAAACTCGCTTTACAATATCTTTGTTTGTTTGTTTGTATTGAAACTACTGGACCGATTTAAAATATTTCGCCAATGTGTAGAATGGAATCTTAGGAGGCTAGAGATTGTCCCGGAAAACAAAAAGGATTTTTCCTGATTACCGAAGTCCCGAATATAACCGGGTTGAATTTTCGTTTTCTACGAACGCTGCTTCAACGGTAAATGGTTTCTACATATAAATACGTACATAAAAGTCCGCGACAGTATATATCTAACTTTTATATTTACGCTACAATAACGACTTTTGTGTGTTAAATAGTAAATAAAGTCCATATGAACTTAGTTCATAGCCAGTCATAGTTATTATTTAACTTTTTTTTACTGCAAGTTAATTGGACTTGTAGTTTTTTATTGCCATTTTTTTGTTTACGTATTTTTGGCTGCTTTTTAATATTATTTGCTTACAAACCTCGTATGACATCGCGGTAGATTAAAAACTATTTCTCAATAAGATCGATTGTTATAAGGATTTTATTATGCAGATTCGCCAGTAAAAACTGATTAAGTAAAAAAACGCATAAATAAAATACAGTCGAATCGAGAACCTTCTCCCGTTTTGAAGTCGGTTAAAAAGTAAAATAAATAGTCGAAGGAACTGTACATGATAATTATGAGACAGCAACCCAAAGAGTCGGTTATTGTAAATTTCTATAGGCTCAATTCATCAGCGAGAGATCGGCGTGTTACAGAGTGACGCTGGCGCTGGGGTTCCTGCCGCAGGAGCTGCTGGGCACGTCGCTGTACGAGCACGTGTGCTCGCCCGAGCTGGCGGGCGTGGCGCGCACGCACCGCGCCGCGCTGCTGCGTCGCCGCGCGCTGCGCACGCCGCCCTACCGCCTGCGCCGCAAGGACGGCACCTACGCCTGCATACAGACACACTTCAAACCCTTCCGGTGAGCACTGCGACACCTCTCCACTCACTACATGAAAGGCGAACGAGGGAGTGCATCTCGCGATCGATCATACACTACAATTCGTTCATCGTCCAAAATACCTGACTACGATATTTCGGAGTTTCATTAGGTACACTGCAAACGCCCCGTTTAGCTTCTTCGAGGCGGCTGCCGAACTTTGCCACTGGCGCCACTAGAGTTTATGGCATACATCCAACATATGACATTATGGTAATTTTCATTATGACCGCTCTTTCAGTAGTTTGTTTTTGACAAAGCTTTTTATAATTTATGTAAAAATATAGTAAGGTTAAAAAACAAAAGAAAAATCGAATATCCGTATTGATCTTATAATTTATACACAGTGTAAATTTACAGATCAATCTTGAAAATTTCAATATTTCATTTACTCTGCAGTTGTCTCAGATTCCAGTAGCGACATCTGTTCAGAGCTTTGCGTCGCCTTTTTCGTTGTAAACAGGATATTTGTTGTACGTGCATATTAATTATACCTGCTTGTTTATTTATTGTACGTGTATATTTGGTACTCGATACAAATCTTTCTATGCTGTCCACTCAGTTTCGGTTTTTTGTAAAAAAAATAAAAAAATATGTTTAAAAGCTCATTTTCTCACATATTTCCGATCTTAGTGGGTTTAGATTCTGATGAATATAGTGTATGGCAGCCACGGTGCCTGCATTATTGACCTCCAGGGACAACAGCAATGTTTCTCTGTGGGACATTTGCAAAAATATCTACCTATAATATTATAATGACCATCTGAATTTAGCTAAAACTATTTTTCTCTACATAAAACTAGGCAAAATAATAATTGTAATAAATAATAATTAATAATTGACGAAATTATTTGATTATTAATATTTTTATAAATATATACCTGTAATGTTAAGTTAAGAATATTAACATGGTTGTAATAGTTAAAAAGAAATTTACACAATGCTGTACTGTACCCTCTAGCAATTGCAATGCCCTACCAGGGTTTTAACATGTATTAGTTTTGGATATAATATATTTTAAATGTAATATGGGGTGTGTTGTAAATAAACAATAGAGAAAATTACCTACTAATTATTAATTATAAATATATTTTTTACTTCAAACTAGAGTGATCTTGACGTAACTCGTCGCGTCTAGGTAAATAGCTCAATCATCAAACAATGTTGTTTTGCGTCCCTTACACGGTGGTCAGTACATGTGTTTTGTGGTAAGGTCGGGTGACTACGCGAGTCGTAGGGGACGCATAGTCGCGATATCGCTGTACTGTATAATTTCTACATAATAGCAGGTGGTAGAGCGCACTCTAATACAAATGAAGCTTCCTGGACGTCAAAACGTGGTGCAGATACCCTTTGCCCGCCTCTAGTTTATATTTGAGGTTTCCATCTAAGCCACGTCGACCTCCAGGCCCGATGTCTTTTTAATTGTAACATATTACTGCATTTAGTGTATATTGATTGAATATATATAAGTCATCAAGTACATAGTTAGTCGGTGTATCGGTGTGAGGAGACTTGTCACGATGCAGGAACCCGTGGACGAAGGACGTGGAGAGTCTGGTGGCGAACAACACGGTGGTAGCGGACGACTCCTGCCACGCCGCCGGCCGCACCTACGAGATATACGATGACCAGAGTGAGTACGCACACACACACACTAAATGTCAGAGTCTACCGAACGGTGGACATTAAAGCTGGCGGCGAACGAACGATCAATATAAAATGGCAACTGCATGCGTTGCGAGATTGCGACTTTTTGGATATTCGACTAACTACATTTATATTCACTTTGTTATATAAATAAAAAGGTTGATAGGTGTATTTGTAATGTGTAACTCAACTGAGCATCGGACGGTAAAACAGTAATTAAGTATTTTTTTAAAATGTGCTACTAACTAACATAAGTTTGTAAACTGTCATTTTTAAACTGTTTTTGCTCTGAACGGCCTTATTTTTATTAGTAAAGAATAAGCTCGAATTAAATTAGTGCCCCTTGTAACCGAGCGTAACGTTTGGTCAGGCGAGGAGGACGGCGACAGTGGCGGCTTCGACGAGGCGGAGATGCAGCGGTTGATCGAGTCGCGCGTCGAGTCGCACAAGATCGGCGCCACGATCGCGGAACAGGCGCGCCGCAGCTCTTCCGCGGATCCCCCCTCCGACCTGCCCGCCGACCTGCCCGCCGACCTGCTGCACGACGTCGTGTTCGCACCGCAGGTACGACACACTTCACACCTCGCCTCCGTTCACCGTCCGCCGGCCGTCCTGACCGTTCCGACCGTACGTCGTTCGCAGAGCACGCTGATGGAGAACATTCTGGGCGTGGAGATGGCGGCGTCGCCGCAGGTGCGGAACAACGTGCCGCTGAGCTCGGCCGGCGCCGCGGTGTCCCCCCCGCCGCCCGGGCTGTGCCCCGCGGGATCCCCGCCGCCCGCCTCGCCGCCGCTGCCGCCGCTCGGCTTCGACGGCAACGGCGAGGCCGCGATGGCGGTCATCATGAGCCTGCTGGAGGCCGACGCCGGGCTCGGAGGGCCCGTCAACTTCTCCGGCCTGCCCTGGCCGTTGCCCTAGACCGGGACGGACCGCGACCATGGACCGATACGGATGGGGGTTTCCTTGATCGTGTACGTGTCATGACAACATTTAGTTGCGCACGAAAGCGAGCATTTTATTTTTCGCACGATACGAGCGGACGTCGCATTGACGTCGGGTGCCGTCATTACCGTATTGATGTACCCTTAGGAAATTCGTTATACGTTATGTTAACTTGCAATGCAATTATTTGTAAGGTGTAGTGCTCGCGTACAAGTCAACACTGCACTATTCTTAGCGCGACATGAGGGCAATGTAAGATGCTCTCGAGTAAATATAACGTTTCTTTATTAATATCTTATCGGAGTGTTTATTTGATGTAAGTAGGTGCGGGCGTGTTGTGTTGAGCACTTGGTGACGGGTAAATGTCTAGAAGTGTGACGGAAGAATGTAACCGCAGGAACTAACTTGTAATTATGTCGGCGCGCCGGGACTTGCCAGTGCTTCTTCTTTACTCGATTTCGTTCGTTGTATAATGAGTAATTTATAAATTTGATATTTCGATATTTTTTGTTATGAAAAAGTGATAGACTCGTAACGTTGGCTATTTTAACACTTAAGTTCGCCCTATTATGATGTATATAAAATAAATGTATAAATGTATATATTTCAAGTAATTTAAAGTTAAATGATCGCTTCGGTGGCGGTTCCCGGCTGAGGATTTGAATCCGGACGAACCGCCGCCGCCGACCAATGCATACCGCTACATATTACTTCATGTATTGTATAAATAAATAAAAATCGGCCATCGAAGTGAGCCAGGATACAATTATATAGTCTCAATGGCAATTTTCGGTAAATCCAACGTCGATGATATCATTATAAATTATAATTACTTTTAAGTTGTAAATGTATGTCAATTTAATGTTATTTAATATTCGTGTAAGTATACAATTATTATTGTATCATGTCTTACACTAGTAGGATCTGATTGGT
Source organism: Carystus phorcus (assembly GCA_018248895.1). Classification (NCBI taxonomy): domain Eukaryota; kingdom Metazoa; phylum Arthropoda; class Insecta; order Lepidoptera; family Hesperiidae; genus Carystus; species Carystus phorcus. The sequence continues at coordinate 1,515 of DWJN01003563.1, read as the reverse complement.
CGTAGTGAGCAGGACCGGTGAGAGTCACGAATGCTCCTGTTCGTTGCGATCCAACCGCTGTCGAAAACTGGCAGTCGTATATATGTTACTGTAAATCCCAAAACACGATTAATGCTCTTAGATTTTCCGGTAAAACCTAAGATTAAGTAACCCTTAGTTCGTAAAAGTCCGTAACTTCTATGAGTATTGTTCATTTCTAACTTTTACCACCGTTCGCTCGGCAAATCTTAGTATTTATCTCTATGGCATAGTATATGTTGAGAAAAACAAGTTATATAAGTTAACCTTTTTTTAACGTGTTGAAAGATCCTTATCTCGTCCATCCGGCTACGTTAATCCGGCTCGAACCCACTATATAACTTAACCTAACCTAACATAATTTTATCAGCCGCCATCTTAACCTGTCTCCTGGCCTTTACCTTAAATACATAAAATAAGCGCCTTAGTAATTACTTTTGTCCATAAAAACTTAACTATAAGCGATATTATAAACATAGCTGTATTAGATATGTGTGAATTAAGTAAAATAAATTAAAAAAATCTTAACCAAACGAAACCCAACATTTACCAATTCATGTCGGTAAAACAAGATTAACCAACAAACGGGATTTTACAGTAACATAAATATTTTATAATTAATGTTTTAAAATTATGAAAATTTATAACCGTCGATTTCGTATATATTTAATCGATTTGAAAATGTTCAAAATAGTATTAAATCATAGTATGCGATAAAAAATTACAGTTTAAAGATTGAAGTCGGTGAGACTTTTATTTAGAAAGATCCAGTGTGGAGGAGAGGAGTCGCTAGCGATAGGCGCAGTACTGGAACTGAAATACTACATTGAGACAATACTGCTACACACAATAACAAGTTAATGTGAATGTTGTATGTGAGAAAAATCTAGTCTCCGATATTGTTTTACAAATGTAACGAGGCCCTGTACGGCCCGAGCCTGTCTGCCGTTACATGTCACATGTTTGTACGTATTATAAGAAATATGGCAGTTGTTTTATAGATGTTTATTGTGTATTTGTTATGGAAACTTATCTTATACGAATGTTTACGGCTGTTGCGTGCGGAGTTATTAATTTGTATATTAATAGCAAATAAATATTTTTATATTATGTTTATTTTTGTGGATTACTTTCCTTGACGTTTTCCGTTATTTTTGCAATTTTTGCATGTGGCGCTCGCGACCGTTCCGCCGAGTGTTGTCATTTTGTGACATTGTTGTTTTAGTTATTTTTATTTAGTTTATTTTATTGTAAGTATAATAAAGTGATTGTGTTGCAAATCATTCAGTGTTTAATTTATTCGAGATTCAAATCATAGTAGGTACCTAATTGGGAAATACCTTTCGAGGTGACTTCGCTTTGTTCATAAGTTGTCTATTTATTCAGTGTGGTTACGCCAATATTACTTGTACGAGCTATAACGTCGTACACGGGTCTTCAGATATCTGAGACAATGCCGAAGGGAAAAATTGCAACTAGGCAGTAATTACTTACGTC
>DWJN01003562.1:0-13440 GCA_018248895.1 Carystus phorcus | reverse complement strand
TATATGGTATGTGAACTTCGCCATTGGCGGATATATACCGGACTGAGTAATTTTGTTAGTGCTCCTAATAGTCAACTACGATATGTTTTTACGCGTTTTACTTAACTCTTACGTTTAACGATATAATTAGTAAACTAATCTATTGGTGAATGCGTCAGTTTGTCATCACCTAGTGAATGCGTCAGTTTTTAATACATCACTCATATATTTAAATTGGCAGTGTGGTTATAAATAGAACGATTGAAGGAAGGACGATTTTAAATTTTGCAACTTTTTAAATAAAGAAATAGTATTGTTGGCAGTAACGTTGGGAGTTTGTGAAGCTAAGTGGGTCAGTAGCGCACCAACGCTCCCTCCGCTGTGACTAGGGATGGCGGTTCATTTGCTTTCGACATAGCAACAGCAATTTAAACGGTATTAATAGGCTATACGAATTATACTCGAAGCCATATTATCTGTATGAGAACAAAACTTAAAGCCAAATTGAACAATGTTCTTTTAGTTATTGTATGTTCTGTAAAAAATAAGTTTGAAATTGATTTTAAAAGAAGTCATAAAGTAATTCTAAAAGAAGCTCTCTAAAAATGTAATTACTAATTGATTCGCTGTTTAAATTATAATATGTGATTTTACTTATTTTAAATTAATGCTTGTCTACAATTTCACCTTGTGGTAAGTTGCGGCTTAATAAATGAATTGATTTTTATAGCTTATAATAGTAGTAGTCCCATAGTATACATCTGATGAAACAATATCGCTATATGTGTCTGCGATAATTAAACAAGAAAACAGTAAACTCCCTTAAGTGTTTCTAAAACTGCAACTTATATAGTACACCAAGGCATATGCACCGTCCTGCCATAAAATTCATTCCATTCATGTTCAATTGGCTAAATAAACGGAGGAAAATGCTATAGAATGTCGACGGAGTAACCCAAGTATTGATCCATGAAGGTTATTTGAAGGCTAACCTTAGTCGAGCTCAAGTTTATGTAGCTTACGACATTTTGCTAGTACAGCTTAGTAACAAGCAACTCTAAGGTTAATTCAAGGAATGTTTGGAGATATAAAAAACTCTGATCAATAGTGTAGTGTGTCTGTTTTAATACAGCAGGAAGCGGAAGTGTACATGTATCATCGGCTACGCTAATGATTCACCCATGGTGTGGCGTTTTATCTTTGGTCTCCACATTCACGGAGTTATAAATGTCCTGTTAGTAATAGAACTTAGTCATTCAAAGAAAATTTTCTCGTAAGATATTTGGGTAAGAAACACGATGCTCAAAACGGTGTTGAGCTTTCTATATGTGATGTTCAATAAAGTTCCTTTTTTATAATGTTTTTTTGGGCCGACCAGTAAAGATGGGTTTTAATTGTCGAACTCGGTGAACAATTAAAAAGAAGATCCATACATTTTCAATCATGTTCACCTTGAAATCTTGATAATGAATTGCACACCCCGTATCCTAACAGACGCAGCATTTGTTATAATCACTAACAATAAATTACTAAGTAATAAAAAATATGAGTGTTCATTAGAACAAACTCACAGATATTGTATATGTTTTTCGACACTGACTGAAATAACTGCTGACCATGGTACGGAGCGAGCCGGTTTCATAATTAAAGTTATTTGTCCCCGAGAAAGACAAAGACCAAGCGCAACCTTCGCAGACCACCCTTGGCCGTGGTGCTGTGACCTACATCGCGGGCTACCCTCGCGTCCCAACCCTCGCCCCACCGCTGACCTGACCTACTTCGAAATGCACTTGATACAGCCTCAGTCCCCCAGCACACATCGAAACTCCGCGCGCGCAACCCAATTCACGTCCCTGAGACGGCTATGACGTATTCAATCCATTTATTTGACCACTATGTATAAGAATCATTCCCCGCGATGTATCAAATCACTGCCTACATAACGTTCTGCTACAATCAAATACTTCTACTACTTAATCTTTTAATATGCGTTAAAACTGGTAAATTTATATGTATAGGAAGGTTGTTATATAATGATAAATGTAACATAGTGGTGCATGACGACAGGGATACATTGAGGCCCGTGTCGCGGAGCTGAAGCCCAGATCGTCCGAAATAATGTGGCATTGGGCAGAAGGTCGATGCAGTCTTTAGCAAACTGTGCCAGCCATTTCACGCTCTCATAATGATCGTGTGGATAAAATTGTATTGAAATAACGAAGCCCTAATTAATGAATTGAAAGAAAAGGCTACAGCAACCGATTGAAAAAAGAATACACCTAAGTACCTAAATAAAAAACTGCAAGGTAGAGTTTTCATTATTTGGAATAAGAATACAAATTAAGGGATTTTAAATATATTATAATCAAAAATTGTGTTATAACTAACATAATATTAAATGTTATATAATAATTTGCTTTTAATTTTTGGTAATACATATTTGTTTTAATTATTGATAATATTTTAAAGTGTACCTAGTATATCGTCTCTGTCCAAGTAGTTGACCCAAATTAATTCGTCATATGAACAGTGATTAGAGTTAATAGTGAAAAGAAAATGAAACACACTCGTAAGCTAGTACGTTGCACACTCGAGGGAATGTATGGTTGCAATGCCGACAAGGCCGCGGCCTACAGTTGCTTCCGTCCTCGCTGTATCTCCTCTACGCTTCAGCATAGACTACTGCTACACGTGCGAACTTGGTATTATTAGAAATGCCACTGCATACTCATAGTAGTCATAGTACACTTGGAAGTGTGACAGCTGTAACACACGGCATGAATCGTTTTACCGTGAACTTGTCGAGACCGATGCAAATAACCTCGGGTTTTGGCTCTCTTATCGCTAACTACTTTGTATGGTATGATTTAAATTTTACTTCATTTATTTGGAAAAATCTTTTTATCATTATATCCTTGGTCATTTCTAAGCTAGCGATACATTTAATCAGTTTATTTTATTATACACTTGCTATGAAATACAAATGTAATGTCGTCATGACTTGATAGACGTCTAACGTAAAATGTCATAAGTATAGGTACCTAATTACCTAGTAAAACTAATGATAGTAGGTATGTAGGCCTATAAATTGAGATTATCATTCGACTTATTAACGAAAGCGATTTGATTAAATATTTAATTCTCCGTCTTTGAAAAATATTAATTTACAATTTTATTTAGTTTCCATTTGAGACTACACTTGCGCTTGCATTGATAATTCGATGCAGTTACGACGTTCTCGTAACAATTCCTATGCTTGTACTTAAGAAGCACCGATCATTAGGATGCCAAATGAGTTGAGGCCAAATTAGTAAAATAAAAATTGTTTTTCATTGTTACAGGTCAACAGTGTGGTGTTCGAGTGCACTTGGCGAGGCTGCGGATATATCACCAACACCTGCGCCTCCATCGAAGCACACATACGACAGATGCATTTGGGGTAGGCTACATTTAAATATTTTCACTCACAACAGTGGCAACGCTCGTATTACTTGGCAACACAAGTAAGAAACTGAACTAAATTACATTTTACGCTCTGTAGGTATGTAAGATAAAAGTTGCAGGCCGAATGACGTGTTATCGTTGTGTTTATCGGTGACATAATTATTTCGTTCGATGTATACCTAATTCGTATGTAACCGTGCTGATGCAAACCGACAGTCGATAGGTTATGCCATTAGACATGAGCTGTGTTATGTTAATTTTGCAGGGTAAATAAGGTAGGGGTCACGTTGCAGCGACTGGGCACGTGTAGTTGTTTAATTGCGCAACTCGTCAGCTGATGAGACTGCAGCGGGATGCATCTACTTGTACTTGTTTTCAACGCTGCTATGGAATTATATTATGAAAATAAATGACCGACGGTTTATCATATCGCGTGTATCTGCTACGTAATAGGTGCTTACCTATATTAAATTTATAATTAAAAAATATAGTACAGGGAACGCGAACGCGTAGTATTCTCGTAGATGCTAACTCGACTATGATTTTTTCTGTATTCTTTTGTTATATAATCTACAAGTTATATAGACGTTAGATTATTAACTCAGATCTTTTCCTCTTGTAAAAGTGTCTAAGCGCGAGTTAAACCAACTTGAACATGTTTAAGAAAATACTAAAAAAACGGTACCAAGTTGTTAATTAACAAGATTGGCGTAACCTTTGATCTATAAGGAAAATCAGTGCATTAAGAGAGGTTTCGAGATGGTTGAAAAGCCCTTGGTGACCCGGAAGCGGCTGGCAAGGCTACCCGCTACGCTACATAACTAACCGCGCTCGCGCTCGCTGAGCAAGGTCACGCCGCCCCACGCTTACGTAACGCCCTTTTGCCATTTTTACACGTTCCGTTTTAAACAATCATCACATAACCAAAAACTCTCATATTATGTTAAATGCCCATTCTTAAATTTTTTGTGTAAATAGCATGACGTAGTCACGCGTTAAAGGCACAAATGTATTGATTTCTACATATTCATTACTTTCAAAAAGGTTAAAGGTTAAACAAATCAAGTTCAGTTTTCATTTTTTAAACATATTAAAGTGTTATAGAGCTGCAGTCGTTTTAGTATATTTTAATATATGTAACATCTATAAATAAATAACGCCACACACTCATAGCTCCATACTAGGATACCCTGAGTCGTGGGTGCCATAGACAACACAGAAAGACAATTACAAACACACCCAGACCGAGAACAGAAATTTAAACTCATCATTTAAATTTCGGTGTCGCTGGGAATCGAACCCACTGCCCTTCGGCAGTCCGGCGTGGTAACCATTACGACAATCGAGTACTTATGTATCTTAAACGCAGAAGAATTCGAGACTATAAACAGAAACCAGAAAAAATGCAAGTCCAAGTACATAGTCAAGTTTCCTTCTTCGTATTTTTTCCGCAATTTGTTACTGTTTTATTCCGTGTACGATTACAATTAACTAGACGAAGAACTACACAACCTTATATTATGTAACAAAGACTAATATTGTAGCTACTTACAACTAAATAGTAATACATAAAAAAACCTCAAATAGACAGTCTCTATTTTATATAAATAGCCGTAAAATGATGAGACGAGCAACTAATTTGCAAGTGGTTTATTGCCCATGGACTTCTGCAACTATTGGTATCACCGGTCCATTGCCGGCTAAAAAAGAACCGCTAAGTATGGAAATAGCTGAGTATAGGTACGACTTAAAGTGAACGCAGCCAGTCAATAATTAGAAGAAAGTAAAATTGAATAGGTTTTAATTACAGAAGCCAAACAGAATTGTTGTGATATTATATTAATATTAGCTGCATAGTTAAATAATTTTAGAAAAATCAACGTGATATTTTTGTGTTTCAGGCCAAAAAAAGAAGGTGAAAGTGATCATGAAGAAGAGTTCTACTACACGGAACGCGAGACTGCCGCTCCCGCGCCGCCGCCCACCCTGTCCCACCGAGACATGTGCCGTCCGCCCCACGAGGACCCTGACTACCAGCGCCAGCTCGTAGGATCCTACAGGTACCTATCATACTCCTTTTTAATCACTTGACACATATTTTTGTAGATAAACCAATCCGCAATGAGTATATGCGTCGTCCAGCAATCTATATCTATACTTAATAATATAAAGCTGAAAAGTTTGACAGTTTGAACGCACTAATCTCAAGAACTACTTTCGAATTGAAAAAGTCTTTTTTGTTGGATAGTACAGTTACCGAGGAAGGCTATAGGCTATATAACGTAACGCGACGACCAATAGAAGCTGTGCATTGACGAGAAATGTTACACAGGGCAAATGTTGCTAGATGATACGAAGATCGCTAGGTCTATACTATCAAAATATCGTATGCATAGACTAAGTTAATGTAAGTGTATTCAAGCCACAACGTAGCGACATTTGGCTAACTTGCGGTTGCCATGTAGGTGCTAACGTTTATAAAATCGGACTGAAAATGTGGTCAGAGTAAATAAAAATAATTATTCGTGCTCATACATATTTACGTCTGCCCACATAAACTATCATGGTGTGGTTGTCATGTTATTGTGGTTTAGTATGGACGTTATGGCTCACCTACCTAATATATTATAGCATAACACAACAACAACTTGCAATATTTCACAGTAGACCTTCAACATTTCTTGTTCTAACTTCCTGCTATCGCTTTGCAATAACTTGTTTGTCTGCCGTCAGAACTCAGAACATCCTATTTATTTCGTGGGAAGAATACATCACGATCATTATGATAAATTGACATTAATGAATATGCATTTGATTCAGACAAGGACTGCTATCAACTCTGCAGAATGGGTCAGCGAGGCCCATAAGCATTCCTCTAACGCATTCCTGGTCAAGCTCACATTCACCGGTACGTGTTGCTTAATTTAATATACTTGTGACGTCGCTAATTATGCATCGAGGAAACTTATCCATTAACTCACGATTACAGAAGCACATGCGGCTCACGCCGAGCGGTTCTCCGAGCAGTCCCGGACGTCGACCGCGCTCCGATAACAAGAAATGCCGGAAAGTGTATGGCATGGACCAGAGGGAACTCTGGTGCACTCAGTGCAAGTGGAAAAAGGCTTGCACGCGTTTCGGCGATTAGCGAGAAAGACGCGAGCTCGCCTCAGCGCGTGCCTTGCTACGTCTCAAGTGAGTTCTCAATCACTTTACCGTCGTGTGTCGTGTCGGAGCGAACGTTACGACGAGGTAATCGCAACGTGCGAGAACAATTCCGTGTGCGGGTTAATAATTAGTTTAAGGTGAGAAAATATATAAATGAGTTTTTATTTAATATATAGAATATACGGAGTAAAGATATTATAAAAATATTGAGTATATAAAGATTTGAGGGAGACATATTTTTCTCTTTGAATGTGGCTCGTATTTTGACTGCATAATGGACATTGCCCACGTATTTTTGTAGTGCAGTAGATTTGCCTTTACTGTGATGCGCACGAAAATATTGTGTGTCGCTCTCGGTCGAGACTGTGAATAGATAATAGTTTTAAGAATAGTTTTAAGGTTAGACTGACAAGGCGCAGTGTAGGAGCGATTGTTACAGTGGTATACGCACTTATCTCATACTCGACTCGGAGATCGTTATTGTATCGCGAACAATGGCCAGCAATGGTTTATCTGATCCTGTCGTACTGGTTTCGTATAACTATCTGTATAGTTTTATATAATCACGTACCTTAAATGCAATAGCTTTTATATTTTTCACATAAATGTCCGTAATAGATCAATAGTTACCATGAAAAAGATTTGCAGATAAAACATTTTATTTTTCTACAGTTATATCACAAAATGCCTTGTATTAAGGAAACAAAATACGTAACATAAATACTGGCAGCTTAAATATTGAAAGTTCAAAAACATAAGAATTCTGTATAAGATTTGTAAAATATATAACTTATTTTTATAACGGTAATGCCACATAATAATCCAATTACCTTATTAATGAACTAGAATAAAAGGAATCGAGGATATTTGTCTTTAGTGGCAACATTGAGACAACTTGCGTTTGCATCAGTATGAAGTCAGTGAATTCCGTCCACGCCTTAAATTGTGCTTTATTCGGTATCTCCGTAACCCCTGTAACAAAGTTTCCCATTGCGCGCAAATATCGAGTGCTCGACGCGCACCACTTTATCGACTTGGTTTAAGCATTCCGGTCGAATATACTTCAGTGATATTTAATCACATATGTACGTGTATTGACTGAACTTCTAGATAATAATGAAATAAAACATAATATATGAATTAGTCTTATAAGTTATCTCAGATTCGACTAAAAGACTACACAAATTTAGACTTAAATTTTTATGAACATATCTGTATCGTATACAAGGTTGGTCCTATCAGAACAAGGAGACAATACTCAGCGTCGCTCGCGCACCGCCGCCGGCAGCGCGCTGTTAGCAGCCACACGCTACAACCACCAAGAATGCGTCATACGAAACGAGGAGTGATAACGTTGAATGTAGTGGGTTCATCGGAGAAATTATTAACGCAGAATTCGAATCAATGGTCAAGTTGCGCGTTTATGTTAAGGAAGAAATAATGAGGATTGTCGTGTTATCGGTGCGTTGATTTCGTACAAAAGTACGGTGAGGAAAATCCCACTTTTTAATCACTAAAGTGTGAGAAGGAATATGGCGTAGAGATATTTATAACAGCGGTAAGCTGTATCTTAAAACTACGTCCGGATTGAATTTCCATCTACGAGATGTCAATGTGATAAGGGAAGGAATAAGATGAGTTAAGGATAAATAAAGGCGATTGCGACCTGCAATATTATTTAATAAGTATTAAATTATATTATATTTTGTAAATAAATAATAATAGGTACTGAGAATTATATAATAATATATTCTATTCTATACGTGTAATTGAAAAGCAATTTTCGGATTTGTACATAATATATCATTATAGATTACTGTTACTTAATGTGATCGAATAAATCGAAACTTTTGTACGGCGAACTATAATGAATTCTTAAATATAGGGCGTGAAATGTAATAATTAATAAATGTATAAGTACAGTATTTTAATTGGAACAATTACGACAACATTGTGTTACTCCACTTAGTATAATTTTATTTTATTTTTAATGTGTGCATAACTTAGGTGGTTGATTGAATAATAATAAAATTCTGGGAATATCAATTTGCCCGAGTGTTAAGATTGTGTTTTTCAGACAATCTAGTGCCAATGAAAACCGTCTACAACTAACATAGAGTTTAACAGTACAATGTTGTCGTCATTATTCAATTATTCACAAGCAATAAATATGAATATTTTAGTTACAATGCAGCGCGGTTTTTACATCCATCCAAGGTTACCATTTGAAGCTTTCTTTTCAAATGAAGCAAGTTAAGCACTAGAAGATATTAAAATATTTTGCAAGAACAATCTATATGAATCTATTTTCTAAAATTATTTGGGATGTGCCAACATATTTAATTTTAATTTTAAAGATACATTTATTTTCTCATGTAGTGTCCATAATAATTTCACGTATGAGTTGTACAAGTACTCAATAATCAAATTTTGCTACTATATTCGTGGTGCTCTTATGATAAAAACGCACATGTCGAATACTGTGTAAGAATGTGCCTCAATCGTTTGTATTCTTCAATAGCAATAGTGTCGCGCCTTACAATCGCATCACACTCGAGTTCATTAGATATGTGTCGAAAGTCATTTATCGTATACTCTACATATAAAAATGTTAAATTTTAATTACGTATGTTACTCTTTATAAGATGCCATCAGAACACCATGCTACGCGCTTTATTGTAACAGTTATTATTAGGTATTTTTCTAAAAGTATAATATTTAAAGTTGAACCATTATATTGTCTTAATTATTGTACGATCAAAATGTGTCTGCACAACACAGCTACTATCAACAGCTTTGATATCTTGCCAATTTTAAAAAGCATATACACAAATGCTAAAATCTCGTAAACCTTTTTATTAAAAAAACGTGTCGTATTTATTTTCTTGTTATTCGGGCTATATTTTTCTTTTTCTTAACTCGATCTGTTAATCCGCTTGCTCTAACTAATTCGGTTCTAACTTTGATCGATTTCCATTCCCGTTATCGTTTATTGTAAAACGCGAAGTACCTGCAAATATTACCAAATAATCATACTTTTATTGCAATAATGGTTGTGACAAAACATCATGAAGTTGTCTTTCAAAGCGATTATAACCAACTCTTTGTTTCACGCAACGAAATTGCGCTCACCAAACCAAATAAATGATCACGATAGATGTAGGCGACAACTCAGCTAGCGAATTGACAACTGCCATATTGTAAGAATCTAGATTTAGGTGATATTTAGATTACACACAATCTAAATAGGTGTTAGTGGTATTTTAAGTTTGAAGTCATATTGTAGTATTTAATAATCATAAGTACAATGTAATCATATTGTTAGGCGTTGTTGAGTGGGCGACGCCGCGTTGTGAAGCGGCTACGCATGTCGATCCTTGCAACTGCTGTTCTTGTGAAATTATCTCTTTTAATTACTTGTTATATCAATATATATCTGAATGATACTATGTTCAAGTTTTCAAACAAAATCCGTGAGTTTCACTCAAACAAAGCGTGTTGAAGTCTCGTGTATAATATCCCACTAAATCATTTTGATACCACTTGGTTGATATAATTTACAGATCTCAATGTATATTGACGCTATTAGAATTACGTTTAATATATTATCTTAATCGTTTATTTCCTTATTTTTTTAATAATTTAAGTGTTTTACTTTTATTGTTTAAGATAAAGACAATTTTAAGTTAAGTAATCGAAATGTACATAATTTAACGTAACTACCTTATAATTTATTTAGCCAAAATTTTGCTCAATACTGTATACACTCGTCACCAAAGTCATCCTAATATGTTATAATTTCAGTACAAAGAAGCATAATTAAATATTATGATTTTATCGAGATGTTTTTCAATGCAAAAACTTTGCCAATTCCAACGACGAAAGTATTTAACACATTATGTTTTATTGTTGAATTGCAATACTCAAAAACACAAATTTCATTCCATCACATCTGAGAGACCGACATCTACTAGTCGACTCTAAGTCTAACAAGTTTTGTATTACTGGAATACATGTTATTAATTTTTATAAAGAGTGTACCTATTTACTTTATTTATAAATATTTTTAATAAATAGAAAATTAATTATATCATATTCATTATTATTATTCACAATCTGTAGATGTTTGTGAGTGATATTTAAATTACAAAAAACTCGTCTTCGTACTTAGGATTATCTAGTTTGCGTTTTATGTTTGTTATGTCTGTATTCTCTGTATACTTTAAAGTTGTTTCGTTGTCTTATCGAACATAGATTATGCAAATGTCAAACTACTTGTAGGTAACAATGCTGAAAATATCATTATAGGTCTGCGGAGAAGAGGTACGTAGAGAATAACAAGAAATAGTTGGCTTTTTTTGTCCAGTTTTACTGATACCGAAAAATAACTTCAGGCTTGTACAAATAGGTATCAATATTCTGGGAATGAGGGGCCTCTCGATACCAATCTGGATAACAACTGAATGTCAAGTATAATTTTGTGCTGCGAGGAGGAGCGATATTATATCTGTTGTAAATTATATCTCCTATACTTATTTCTATAAGGTACTTACTAACAGATTTTGACTAAGTTTCGATCAAACAACATATGTACATGTAAATATGTAAATTTATATACTTGTATGAACTACCTTTGAATTACTAAGGAGTTGTATTGCCGAGTTTTTCGCTAATTGCCTATATTAATAGTTATTTATAATCTGTTAAATTTCGAATGTACCTATGCAATAATTTCATATTTAACATTGATATTAAATAATTATGGAGGACAGTTACATACGATATTAATGTTAAACGATATCAACTTCAAAAAATATTGTATTGTTCATCTGTATGTTAAGTACCTACTAGCTTTATGGGTTTAATATTGTACTGGCATAACTTTTCAAGAGTATTATTTCGAAGCTGTAGTAATTATTTTTCCCATAAATATTATAATTGTCAATTGTGCTAACATTATGCTTGTTAACATGATGAAGGATGCTTCCTAATATATTACTTTATCATATGACATATAATAATGATTTATGTGGGCAATAAAATTTTCTAAAAATATGTCTCCTGCTATAAGTACGTATCATTTTAGAGATCTATATTATTGTAATATAGAATATATTGTTTTTATTATAATGTGATTAAAGGGTAACCACCAAATTCACCGCCCGGCGACACGGGTGCCCGATCCGTAGATCTTAAAATAAACATGATATAAATATACATTTGTCCAAAGAGACATTGTGTGCAACAAATGCTGATTGGTTAAATTTAACATCTATTTGAATGAGAACACTGTACAAACGCTGTAGCATATACTATGTTAGAGTCATGTATGTCATCAATCACATCATAGTCAAACAGATATCACGACATTCAACAGTTTATTACTGTACCATTTATACGCACGTAGCTCACATACATCATACCATCGCATGGCGAAAATTTAAACAGCGCATTCTTAAAGATCTTTTAATAAGTGAATATACCTTTGTATATTTTTATTTCTGCAATATTCGCTTTTCCAAATACTACTCAAACTAAATATCTGTTTATACTGAAGTTTTAGATGTACCTACCTATTTGTTAGATTTTTCTTTGTATCGGTAAGACATCGATGCGTCGGTTAATGGTTACCAGTAGTTTTAAGGAATTCGAGGTTATGTTACGAGTATATCAGAGCATATTGTTTGAGATGTCGTTAGGCTCGAGTGGTAAGCGTAAAGATGACGATATGTTGTCAATATCACAGCAGTTTTTACCGTACTGTCAGCTCAGTGTTCATGTATGAATTAAATCCCAAAATTTTTACAATTATGACTTGTTGGAAAGCGTCCCTTACATAAACGGGAATGATAGAAACTAGCTGGCAGTTAATCTCCTGTGATATTAATAATTCTATTTATTAATCTTCTAGTTCATTATTTATAACTTTAAAGTTGAATGTGAGCGTGTTAAATTTTACTGAATCGTGTTAGATATAGCCAATGTTGTTTTATATTGTACCAACGCGAAGGTCCAGAATGTGTTCCAAATGATTGATTTATAAAGTTGGTGAAATTATTATATGATTAAAATGTTTTGTTACTGTTTCGTAAGTGATTCGTAAAATATTGTTACATCAGAAAATATTAAAATTTCATGACGAACCAGTCACACCTTGAGCTCTCTATGTACGTAGTAGGTACTATGTTATTGTAGTTACTGCATTTGAAACAGAAATTCTACTGCGAGATGTTATGTACCTACATATGAAAATAAATATGTTATAGTGAAATTTAAGAAAAAATATTAATTTTATTGTGTACTACTACTTCAAGTAGATTATTTTGTCTGGAACATTATACCTCAATAAGTTTAGAATGAATTTATGTCTTTAAATATATATAAATATATATATTGCAATTATTAGATAACACTGGTATTATTTTACCCCACCTTTAAACCTCAGACCATTTGAACATAATAAAAAGTTTGTTACAAAAAGTCAAAGTTCGTTTTTGTTGAGAATGCCGAGTTTGTATCTTTCCTGAGTAAGAGAAAGTATACGAACAAGAACGCTTATTACTTTTACTTTATGTTTTAATCTTTTCATCACTGAATACGACTACTTTTCAAAAGACCCAAAGCAAAAAACAATGAAATTATTTCAATAGGAGGGAATACAATTCATTTGTTGATATCTTTGATTTGATTTCTTGAGACCATTTTCCGTTTTATTTTACACTAGATGAACCAGCAAACTTTGTTTTGCCATATAAATTATTATTTCAGAACAATTTTTATAACCATAAAAATTGTTATAGTGGGTTAACCTTAAAACCTAGACATATGCTATCGCGGACTTTTATTTAG
>DWJN01003561.1:0-13441 GCA_018248895.1 Carystus phorcus | reverse complement strand
CCTTATAAAGAGGAGAAGAAACGGCGAAAGAAACTCCTCAGCACATCTTTTAAAAAAACAAAATCTTACATCTAATATTTATTTATTTATTACACACCAACAGCAGTACACACTATACATTTTTGGAACATTTTTTACAGATATATAGGCTCGTGTGGGTGCCCACTACAGGCGTGAACGACATTTACATAAAAACACTAGAAACATAATATATAATGGAACTGAAGCTGCCAGCATCAATTTCGACTCGTGAATAAAATTGCAAGTCACCTGTTGAGTGTAATTGTAGCAAACTTGCTTGGATGGTGTTTGTTTAAGAGCTAACAGTTTTATCTTTTTTAAACTAATAACTTTTAAACATACAGAGCTCCCCCTCCCACAAATATAACTATATACCAACATACATAACAGTAAGAAACTTACTTCACTGAGAAGCAATAAATTGACTTTGAGTGTTAGTTAATATGTTTGTTTCAATAAACATAATTATGTATAAAGTTTAAATTTAGTAGAGCCAGAAATAAGCAGAGTTAATGGATTGATTTGAAATGTTTATAATAGGAGAGTGTTTGTGTATAGTTTCTGTTATAAACTTCCAATGAGAAGGAAATATCAATTTTGTATTAATTTGTCATAATTACTGTTTTGGTTTAGTATTGTGGCATATTGATATGTAACAGATACAGAACAGATAGGTCTGTGGTATATTAAAAAATAAGTTAATATGGACTGGATAATCTGTAGTAATGGATAGATAAGTTATAATAACAAGCTGTAAACTTGGATCACGGTTTGTGAGAAAGTGAATGATGTGACAGTCTTCAGTTGTCGGAGGAACGATGTGGAGGAAACTGATGGGTTAGTACTGCTTGGGAAATATCAGTATTTATTGATATTGTGTGGTGGTAGGAGTGTTTGCTGCTAGCGACGGCCTGTGAGTTTATGGGTAATAACTTCCATCAAGTTACTTGACTGCCCGTCAGTTACTTGGATATTATGTATATTGACCGAGGGTCAAATAATGCGTTGTTAAAAGTGTCTTACAGTTGAATTGAACCAACATTAATTATATGTAAAGTCTGGGTGATCCGGCCAACTTCATTTTGCCTAACAGTCAATAGATAACTGACATGAATTGAACTAACTTCTTTTTTGTTAACCGATTTAAATGAAATAAATACGAAATGTTAAGTGAAGCTCATCACAATATAAACCTGAAAACTGCATTCAAATTGGATAAGCCGTTTCTAAGATTAACGTGCACAAACATACAGACAGAATTTAAAAAAATTTTTGGGTTCCCTTGCATATATAAAAGGCCCCCATTAGGAATTCTTACATATATTTGCTATGTACAGACAGCGATCAGTCAGTTTTATTATTGTATACGTTGTCAAATCAAACTGTCAGCGGAAAGATGACGTCACGGCCAATTGATAATGTCGGACACTTGCACTTGCTAAATTATACTGAAATAAATTGGATAACTTTAGGTTACATCTCTTAAAACAGAAATAACACATGTGACGTGACGTTATATCTTATCGGAACGCTGATAACTGTCGTCGTTAAACATTGTCGGGCGTCAATAGAAGGGACCGGCTTATCGTTTAAATAAAAATTAAATGAAAAATAGGAATGATTTTGTGACTAATTTCTTTTTTGAGTTTTTCTTAATTCGAATTCTGGTTTATTCAATGTAAATCTACAAAATGGCGCGGCTCGGACGGAGTTTGTATGATCTGTTGTCGCTAGATGGAGCTACTTTTGCATTTGGAGGCGGATGGTGTTTGTACTGAGACGTTGTGTAAATAGTTGCAATAAACGATACATTTTTAAGTGTTTTTTTAACTAGTTGCTAATTTTTCCTTCTCCCCGTCGCTTTACTATAAATATGTACATCCTCTCAAATAGGGGTCTTACTACATGGATGTTTGAATGAAATTACGTAAATTCGGGGTACGATAGTTTGTATTTGTGCACGATAAAATGTAAATTTAAATAAAATCTTCTTTATCGTAAAGCAGTGACGAACCTAGTAATGAACTGCTCTATGATCGAAATTTAAATATAGAAGAAAAACAAATGTTTGTAAAATAAATGTTTGTAAAATAAATGACAGTTCAATACTGGCTTCTCGCCACTGCTCTAAGACATCGAAAAAGAGCATTTTATTTTTAAAGAAACCATATTCAAAATTCAAAATCATTTATTCATATAGGTATTATTTCAATACACTTATGCACGTCATTTGATTCTACCACCGTTTCGGAAAGGTGCTTTTACTTCGAGGAGAAGAAACGGCGAAAGAAACTCCTCAGCACATCTTTTCAACAACTATAAACACATATATTAACACTAGCTACCATCTATTAGGAATCGCTTTGGATAGAGTAGCAGGTGACCACACCAGTAGTTCGTAACAGTATTGGTGCAATAACGGTCATTAAATTGATGGGTGTACAATTTTGGATTATAAAATGTTTAATCCATCGAGCTCGGGCGGACACTGAAGCAGGTCCATTGTCGGTGAGACAATTTCGTAGTCTCGAGCGCAGTAGCCAGCCTCGGTCTTCTAAGGGCCGGCGCCCACTGCCGGCACGGCATGTCATAGTAAAGGATTTTATTAATCAAATTATTTTTAATCTTATTTCAAGGAGATTAGGACTCATGTTATTTTATTTCCATACCACGATGCCGCGACATGCCAATGCGTCGAGGAATTATGATAAGTTAAAATAAGGTTGAAACTTGTGCAGCGAAACTGATTAATGCCAGTGGCTGGGCTTTCAGCGTGATGCCACGACACGACCGGCCCTAAAGCATCCATTTTTGAGAGTGCGCAGGAACTGTGTCATAATTCCACCATCTCCATTTTTCCACCAAACATCCCGACGCACGGCGAATATCCTTGCATCGTAAACTCCGCGCCGGTACCAACGAACGACGCGGTTTGCTTCGTCGTTCGTTATACACTGCGAGGGATTAGAATAGCTTGTCTACGTCGGTGGTCCCCGTTACTTACGATGTGGGCGTCTTCATAAGGAGAGCGAATAGGCCTTTGAACGCCCACGGACATATATATATGTCCGACAAAATTGTAACGTAAACGCCCATGGACATATATACATACATGTCCAACTTTTGCGCCTCGGTGTAAACTTGAAAAACGTAAACAACCGATCGCAAGTGGCCGCGCGCCATGACGTAATTCGATCCCGGCGTTTAGCGGTATTTTTTTTACGGCGCGTGGGCGGTCAAATGTTAAGTTAGTGCATCCACCATCTTAGCCGTTTGTGCCACTCACATCAGGTGGGCTGACGTCAAGCATTAACTTATATCATAGAGAAACTATGCGGAAACTTTGCGGGTTATCTTCCATACTTCAATTGGAACCTCGCTAACTGGCAAAAACAGCCTCAGCACTAGCTTGAGCAACTAACTATAGGTGATACCCAGTTATCTCTTATTTCTATAGTTTTGTATCTACCACAACAGATGGCGGTGTCTTCAAAAATATTAAATATAGTTTTGAATTCTAATTCTATGGATGTTAAATGGAAAAGTAGATTTGATGATTTGAAATTACTAATTTACTGTTCTTATAAATTTTAGTTGGCTGGCAGCGTCAACTAAATTATATTGTCGTGAGGCGCCATCTAGCTCACACAGACGTCAGATAATAAGGATATAACAAAATCTTGCAACATCTCGATAGATGGCGCATTCAGAATGAAAACTGATTTAAATGGTTAAATATCATTCGTTTATGACGAAATTATAATTACTAGATATCATTTTTCTGTCTAAATGCATATGCTTGATACAAAAGTAAGAATAGAAGTGAAAAAATATATATATCATATCCTAAAATGGGGTAATTAGTGGCATGTGTCGCAATTCATACGTCGTTAAAAGTAGAATGTATGGAGCTAACTAGACATGCTTATATTAAATAAAAAAAGGTTAGTTTTGGAATTAGGCTCACTCACCTCGCTGTAGCCATTCACGAGTAATACAGCGTATTTAATTAAAATCAGTTTTTTTCTTCTGACCATTGACAAAGCGATTATTGATTATCTGCTCGAAATATTATTCTGGCAGGCGGCAGCACAGTAACGATGAATTTTGGCGGGAATACACTCTGTGCCACAATATATTAGTGTTAAATAAAACAAAAGTTTGTAATAAACTTATGTGTTTATTACCTACTTACAGGATCTGGTGTTTTAAAACAAAAAATCTCAAAAATGCCGTCCTCTACACCCGTTCGATTTATACAATTACATTAATTAGACCAACTAAATATATCAATTTTCTCTAAAATTATGACTAGGTCACGATAAAAAAAGTTATTTTATATTTATCTAGTAAATTACACGAAACATGCAGCGGGTGTTCGCCGTGGGCCATGCGGACCACGAGAAGGTTGTAAACTGTCGATATGAGATGACAAACAAACTGTGAACCTTTTTATAAGTAAATGCCGTGAAACAGTTTCAAAGCTTACACATTCTATTGTAATCGATCGATAATATTCTTAATTTATAAAATAAACTACATAATGATGTGTTTGAATATTGCTTTAAATTCATTTTAAAATTAATATTGCACCTAAAGTTACTTTTTACATGAAAAAGAAGAATTTTGAAGTAAAGATCGTTTTACATAATTATTCTAGGTAGCATTATCACTAACACTGTTATTGCTTAACATTAAACGTTACTCTACGTTATTTTATCGATACGGTATAATAAATTCATTTTAATGGATGTGTCGGTCGGATAACCTGAAAATTATTACAAAACTTAATCTAGCTTAAAAAAA
Source organism: Carystus phorcus (assembly GCA_018248895.1). Lineage (NCBI taxonomy): Eukaryota > Metazoa > Arthropoda > Insecta > Lepidoptera > Hesperiidae > Carystus > Carystus phorcus. The sequence goes on along the minus strand of DWJN01003561.1, from coordinate 8,614 downwards.
CTAATACTTTTTAAATTTCTTTTATAAATTTGCGATTTGCCTTTGGTTTTATAACAGACACTAACAGGCACTTGAGTGGCGCCGAGAAATATTTATAAAAATCCAATATATAAATAAATACGGATTATTTATATATGTATAATGAAGCTGAAGAGTTTGCTTGAATTCTACTCAACTTTATATTGTTTTGTACGCTTCTCAAGTGCTGTCGATAATATTACAACCCAAGGTGCATTGACATTATGAAGTAAAGAAACCGACAATGCAACAGAACTATAATAGATACATTTTAACATTTGTCTTTATTCATTCTGTGATCGAGTTTAAAATGTCCTTATTAACTAGAGACTTGACTGCAAACATAGCCCGGATTTAGGTACAATGCAAAAACATCAAGAAGTTCTATAGTTACAAGCACATTATAAGGTAGTACAAGCTTAAAAAAGTAAATTTTTGTCTGTCACAAAGTATTTTTTGTCTGAGTACAACAATATTAAGTGCGTATCAGGAAATTATATCCAAAATATTTAAAATAGAATAAAAGTCAAATGCTATAAAAGACGATGTTTAAAAAATGTATGTCGTTCCTGTAACGAGGGGCCGTATCAGTGGGTATCGGAGACCACTTACAGCCAGCGATATATTAGCATCATAACTAGTTCCTGTTCCAGCGACTTTGCAGTTTGCAGTTTGTATTTTTTTTATGTAAATGTGTCCAAACGATGTCGATGAATCTATTAGATTACCGCTGTTAACCATAGATAAAAGATATAAAGACACAGTGATAACAGTGAGTGCAACGTGTTAGATATTGATAATAAACTTGAGTACTTATTGTGGTAATCGATAAAAGATGGCGCTGTAATGTACGATGAAAATTTTTCAGTGTAAGAACTTAATTTTCAACGATAACGTTCGCAGGACCATGATATGAGCTATAAAATAACTTTCCGTCCGCTTTATGTGCTACTGTCCGTACTTGTATATTTGTGCGATCGACATCTGTATGGATATCATAATTATACGATTAGTAAATTAACATAATTTGTGCGTTCAACGATAAAGTTCACTTTATTTCATGGTACGACACTATTCCTTATATCATTGCTCTATGGTTATTATTTTACGAAACATTTTTTGCGACAGAGCATTAAAACAGAAAATATAAAGGCAGGCCTTACAACGGCCATAATTTATAAACGTTACAAATAAAATTTGTAACATAGTCTGTTATTACTTTCATGTATAAAACGTCATATTGAAGGATATCGACGTACACAAAGCAATTCGGACTGTCTTATTGTATTATTAATCCATCATATTATAATATATAATAGATTGAACAAATCATAGACAAGAGTGGAGAAAAAAAATGGACTGATAAAAAAAGCAAGACGATAATTTTTAAGTAAAATTAAAACATTTTAATATTTTTCGCTTTATAAATGTAAGGCAAGGAGTTAAATAAACGTTATGTATTTAATCTGTTTATAGACGTATATAAGGGTTGTTTGATTTCCGATAATTAAATTGTTTTGTCTAATTTTGCTGTTAGACAAATATAAGTATGTAGTTCCATTTCGATCTGATCCAAAGACAATTGTTCCGCAGAACATCAAACCGTTCCACACGCCATCTATCGGTAGGTTTGTGCAAAAACGATACACTTAAATATAAGTTGAGTTAAAATAAATTATTTATGTATTACTATTGTGCGAAGTATCGATATATTAAAAGATAAGCTATTTAAAATTATATCGCATATTAATGATAGTTTGTTATCGGGAATAATAAAATATACTTTGAATTGTATTTGTGTCGTCTATTTCGGCACAGCGTGTGTTTATAACGTATTTTTTCTCAATCCCGATAAATCGATAGTTTGTTCTAATAACACAACCAAATAAATTTGTTCAGTCCCTGCGGGCACACAGAAAAACAACTGGAAGTCTCCAAAAAATATCAAATTACCTTATACTTTATAACGTATGAAACATTCGCTACTAAAATGATACTCAAATAAATGGTAGTGAGGTGACACGACATAATAGTTATTCACTGATTTCTACCATCTGTTTTATAACATCTTGAAATGGAGCGAAAATAACAATATTATTCAATATTACATTGTCTTATTATTTTAAAGCTCTAATCAAAGTTAAACACGATTTAAATTAATTTGATTATCTTGTCTTTTTAAATCCATTCACAGTAATTGATTACATATTTTTTTTGTTAATTTGAACAGAGCTTTAAAACTGTCACAAAGATGTGTTATAGTAACTTATCATTGACATATACACAATACTCGCTAACAGAAAAATATAGCCGTCCTCTTCTAACACAAGTAAAATGAACACGAAGCGTAGCTTAGAAAGAGATAAAAATACAGTCTCTATAGGTCTCACAACACTTAGACAAAGACCTAACAGCCACACGACGTACAACCAATTTGAACTGTATCCGGTCAACGTTAAGTCTAAATTGGCTTGCGGTGAGCTGGTGTCTTTAACGCCTACATATCTTTGGTGTCACTAATGTTACATAATTATTAGTAATCGTTTCACGACCAATCGCTTTTATACATTTTAATAAACAATTCTTACAAAAAAAGTCAATACAAAAACGACTCCGGCTGTCGAAAATTAAATAAAATCACTTATTTCAAAAATGTATCCCGAAATTTTTGTGAAAATTTACAAATTGGGAAACTTAACAATACCTTACTCCGAAGTCAGTCGAGAATGGAGGTTCGCGAGCACTTGCTGTCACAGCGCGAGCGGCGCCACGGGACGTGCTTGTCTGTTAGAGGGCCGTGGGCTGTTGGAACAGATCTGACAACATTGACAGATATAATGGCGGCTAAGTTTACTTGTCAAACAGGAAAAGCTCTAAATAACATTTTATGTCAATGTCAGATATATTTTCTAATAAAACTGTGGTGGATCTCTAATGCTGTAAAGAAAAACGGACGAAATTAACTTAATTTTTTAAACATTCAAGCAGATCCAAATATCAAAATTGAACGAAGACTCTCAATAATTGTGCTGTAAAACCTCATTTATTATCAGCGTCAAAAAACCTAGTCGCCAAATATCGTCGGTACGAGTGTCGCCATCTGTTATCTGTAAGAGCAGGTGTTCGCGGTGTGATTCCGGATATCTACCGCGCGAGGGCGCGCGCGGCGAGCAGCGCGGCGGCGGCGGCGAGCGGCGCCAGTGGGGCGCGGGCCGCCGCCGCGAACATCGGCGTCAGCTCGTCCGCGTGCGCCGAGTGCTCGCCGCCGAGCGTGTGGAACTGGAAGATGTCGCTCACCTGCAAGTTCATACAATTTAATTAATTTACATAAACTTACTTGTATATACTCGAATTCTAGTTTTTACGTCAGATATTAAAAAGTATTCCATGTATCTTTCATAATCTCTCTCTGCAGATGAGTCGCGACGTTGGACGGCGACCGAGTTTTGAGTATGTTCGGAACTTATATTATGCAAGTGTTGTGCATCCTTCGATCGCTACATAGCTATCTTGTCCACACTTCGAACTTTCGAAGTAATTACATATACTCTCGTATTGTAAGACGTTATTATGATCATATTGTTGTAATCAGCTTCAGTGCCGTTTTATATTGTTTCTAGTGTTTTTATGTAAATGTCGTTCACGCCTGTAGTGGGCACTCACACGAGCCTATATATCTGTAAAAAATGTTCAAAAATATATAGTGTGTACTGCTGTTGGTGTGTAATAAATAAATAAATAGATAAATATTCATCGGTTTCGCCATCAAGTAACTTTCGATTTTAAGTCATCTATGAACACGAACACGTATGTGTGACGTTAATGATATAATTTTATTAAATAATAATTTTATTGAAGGTACACACCTTACAAGCGGCGAGGACGTAACAATTTTATCGAAGGTGTGTATGTAAGCGACAAAGACGTATCGTGACGTACCTCGTTCCATCCGTATCTGTTCTTGGCCTGCACGATGGCCTCGTACATGGTGCCGGGCTCCAGCCCGCGCAGCTCGTGCGCCACGCGGTGCGTGAGGCGGCCCGCGGGCTCCGGCGCCGGGATCACCACGTCGTGCCACCGCCCCGGCTGCTGGAACGACTCGTTCATCTGGAACACACCGCGCCGTTTACTTCACCGCTATCTAGTTAGCCAAGTTATACCTAACCTATTTTTAGATCTCAAGTTTTATTTATTGCAAGTTTTATTTATTGCCTGACATCAACTCCACGTGGTGGTAAGTGGTGAGGATGTCCAAGATGGTGGACACATTAACTTAGTAAAAGCCTATTAGCAACAATTAAATAACAGGAATTGTTATAGGTATCCAATAAACTAATAATCCAATGCGGATTGGTGGAGGGGTTAGTAGCCAACCCAAGTGTCGGATGTTTTTAAACCGCCTGCTATGTTCATAGCAACCCGGACCGACGGCTTACCGTGCCCTCCGAAGCAAGGATTAACTGATATTAGAGGGTGGTAAATGCTGTGAGTTGGTTTGTAGAAAGAATAAGATGCTTGGTAGATGTGACATATGGAAATTTAAAGAAAGCTATGACGTCATAAAAGATCGTTGTCACTATTGACGTCACGACACATGAGTTATTAAGTAAGTGCCTGCCCTGAGTCCTTCCCTATATTATACTGAAGAGTTAACTCCCGTATATTACCTATAAGCGTGTTCCTTTTTTACTAAATCTTTATTTATTTTAGTGTTTTTTTCATATTAACATATTTTATAACACTACCAACACTATTTACATTTCTTGATTGAAGAGAAGCGTTGTTGAATACGTAAACATGTTTCGCCCTGTCAAAGGTTAGCGAGACTTTGAAAGGCGCCGACGTCAAACATGTTCACGCAAAGTGAACAAGCAAATAAGTTCAAAGTAACAAAGATGTCTTTTGAAAAACGTTTAAAGTTATATTCTAATTTAAGAAATCATACAGACGTCTTTAAAGTCGCAAGCCAGAAAGACGTGTTTGGAAACATTACGGCGAGCGCTATATTTAACTATCTTTTTTTGGAACGTGATTTTAAATTATTCTCTTTTCTATTTTTAAAATCAATATCAAATACCCCAGAGTAGTCTTGTAATCGTTAATTATAAAGAAACGATTAACATTATAATGTGTACAAGGTACACCGGATACTTACTTAAATGTAAACTACAAACAAAAGATCATGTAGGTATCAGCGTATTAGCAAGACTTATCCGCTTACTCTATAACAATAAAATAATTGTACAAGCAGCATCCGCCACGGGTAGTTTACATCCCTATCAACCCGTACACAATATGTTTAAGTTATTTGTCGTGCATAAACATTCTATTATAAGTGACAAAGACGTCATTAAAGTCATAAGCGATCAAGACGTACTTTGGAGAAGGTTGTGATTGAAGTGTGATATATGCATTCGGCTATAACTGATAAAGACGTAATTAAAGTCATAAGCGATAAAGACGTATTTAGGGGAAGGCTGAAGTGTGTTGTACTGACCGCGAGCTGTCGGTAGAGCAGGCGCAGCTCGTCGAGCGGCGGGTAGCTGTCGACGGCGAAGCTGAGCGTGTAGGTGGAGGCGGCGCGCGCCAGCGGGGGGGAGGTGAACCGCGCGGGGCCGGGCCGCCCCGACACCTCCACGTGCTGCCGCGCGCGCCCCAGACTGTTGTCCGCCACGCAACTGACACACCGACAAACATACATTATTGGCCGCGTTCCAGTAAGCGTTCACGACGATCTAATCGCTCATGTCAGCGTTCCACATGACGACCGCGGTTGTTGTGGTCGAGACGTAAACGTCACTCATGACGTCATGACTAACGCTCACCACGAGCCATGTAATAAGGTGGGTCGTGGCGAGCGTTCCACTAGAGCTTATGACAGTAGCGCTCACAAGCTAGTGGAACATGAAAAAGTGCGGTCGTGAGCGTGATCATTGTGGACGTCTAGTTGAACGCGGCCTGAGTAGACAGAGAGAGGGAGAGAGATAAAGAGAGGTGAGAGAGAGGTGTGTACTGACGTGTAGTTGCCGAAGTCCTCGGGCTGCACGTTGGCGATGAGCAGCGTGTGGTTGTTGCCGCGCGCCGACATCGTGACGCGTTCCGACGCGCTCAGCGGGAACGAGTTCTGGTACCACACCACCTGCACGGAAATCAACTAGTGTCGGCGAACTGATGTTTACCGCCAAATGACGTCATCGTAGACCCGACGCAATTCGGACCGTTTTGTGTCATGTAACCGACGTGATGACTCATATTTTCTTAAAAATAATTTGTAAATTCCACTGCTATTGTAATTCTTGTTTATATAAGCAATGCACGTCTAATTTGTCTAGTTTGCAAGTGTTCAATGAATGTTGTACACTCCTGTAACTGGCATGCATACCAGTTCCTTGTGCCTATTTTAATGTAATTACTGTGAATGTTCAGTGTGTAATGCTGTTGGAGTGTCATTTAAATAAATAAATAAATTATCATTGACTGTCGTTACTCTCCAACTAGCTCCTTACCACACACACAAACAAACACACACACACACACACATCCACACACCAACATTTTCATTGACTACTGTTATCTAACCAGCTCCTTACCACACACATACACACACACAAACACACATCCACACACCAACATTTTCATTGTCTACCGTTACTCTAAACAGATGTTATAATGATATATGATAATAATATATGATGTGAATAAGTTAACAAATCGAAAATGCTCATTTTTCACGGCAACCATTTTTAAATTTAAGTTTCATCTGTAAATTCTGATTTTATGTTATTAAATACTTTTTTATCTGAATGTATTGATTTGCTTTGAGTTTTCAGATCACTATGAATTAAACCATCCTAATGTCTATTATGCATTAAAAAAATATATATGCAAGTCGACTTATCAACTTATTCACGCCTGGTACGGATATATCATTCGCCTCGACGTCAGTTTTACCGAATTACACAGCTGTACGATTAATAGTAATTTTGTTTAGAGAGCGATGTATCGACTTCGATTCTCTAAACAAGTACCCGTTCACGTGACAACTATGTACATTTATTACCGAGCCGTAGTTGTTTGTGATGCACACTAAATGCTAATTCCCTCACCATCATTTTACTTCTACGAACATCGCAATTAATTACATTAGTTTTATGAGTTGTAAATAACCAAAATAAACATGAATTTCTGAAATAAATATTATAAAAACTGACCCTTATTAATATAAAGTTGAATTTTAGCTGAATAATGTAAAGATAAGAAAAGAAAACCTTTTCATCGGCGACAGCCCTCCTGAACAGCCGAACTCGTTCCCCGTGCGCTATCATGTGGGGAGTCTTCTGCACCAACACCTGCGAACATTATATATAGTGAAAGGATTGTAATAATAACAACCGACTTATAAATCTCTGAAACAAGAGGCTGTGGGTACCTCCTACGCGTCTTGTCTTTGTAACCCTCGCAACTGCAGCATCGAACTAAAATGTTATTGGAATGTAATATTCTTGTAGTTTGTAGAGGTTGATAATAAGAGGAGGCCTTTGCCAATTAGCTAACGGACTTACAGAAAATAAAGAAGCAAAATATACGAGAATAGTTAAATAAGTAAAGTATATAGAGTGTAAGGAAATTGTATGTTAATGTCCGAATAAAGGGCTTTATTTTTATTCATGTTATAGAAGTTGATAGACTAAATGAATTTTCTTTTTATTTCTGTTCTTCTTCGATAGGAGTCATGTTTGCTCATCACACCCTTAGAACTTTTATGCATATAACGGACAAACGAGAGTGGCCAGTACCGTCGTTTAAAAGACCAACATCGATAAGCTGACGATCAAGAAACAAAATAAAAAAAGGTAGCACCAGGTAAAGATTGTCAGTTAGTTTGTAATCTGTGGAACTACGGAACTGATTTTGATTCTTTCACGCGTTGAAAGCTACATTATTCTGAGCGATCACTGCGACCCACCTTTCAAGGTGGATCGTGGTGAGCGTCGCATGAGCGTTATGACGTTTTCGTCTCGATCACAACGACCGCATTCGATATGTGAAACGCTGAAATGAGCATTGTGATCGTTGCGAACGCTTAGTGGAACGCGAGCTACGTCATTTGGTTACGTAGGACACTTGAATAGGTATCAACTATTTATTTTTCCCGCGCCGCTTCCCGTTCGCATGCAGATCGTTCACGTAGGATTTACTCTGTTACTCTAGAAAAATAAATCCTTTTCCATATAACAGGCATTTACCTCTGCTCTGTAAAGACGAGTGTTGTGTTAGTCACCTGCTGAGGCTTCTTGCCCTTCTCGAGGTCGGCCATGAAGTGCGAGTCGCGGATGTCGCGCACGAGCCAGTGGTGCGGCGGCGCGTACCCGCGGCGACAGTCCCGCCGGTACAGCACCAGCAGCAGCGTGTGCAGCGACACGAACAGCGAGTTGCTCGCTATACTCTTCAGTTCTACATACACAACACTTGTACACTATTTCACATTTTTGACCTAAACTAAACGTAACCTATCAAACTATACTAATATATAAAGCTGAAGAGTTTGTTTGTTTGGTTGATTGTTTGAACGGGCTAATCTCAGGAACTACTGGAC
>DWJN01003560.1:0-13442 GCA_018248895.1 Carystus phorcus | reverse complement strand
GGACCGGAGGCCCGGGGCGGACCGCCCCCTCCGCCCTCCCCTTAGTCCACCACTGTGTAACAGGTATCTTATCAAACATTCCCGTAAAAAGAATTAGGAAAAAATCAGCACTTAATATCCTTGTGTAGGTAGTAATTGTTTGCTGATTGATAAAATCCGAGGTGACTAGAACTGAGTCCCAGGTTTGATGTCTGTACGTATAAAATTACTTAATACACCATGAAATACTACAGTAAAATTACATCGGTATTGATGTATAATAAATTCATTGGATAATGTGCCCCGTAATTGTTTTCTTCCCGTATCTCAGAGCTAATTCTATAGAGTTTAACTTAACTATTATAGTTAAAGTTAACTAACTTAAGGAATAAGCATAGTCATGTAACTACAACGTAGTAACTTCATGGTTTTATGTTTGATTAATGTATGTGATGGGATTCAGCGCCACCACGCGGGATATGCTAGGAACTAAATATGTAGTTTTGCATTGTTCGCATTAGTTCTCAGTTACAATAACAAACTTATCGGGCCATCGATAAAATTATTCATAACAAAAGGCATATAAATATCAACAAAGTATTTATATTAGTACGTAGAATATCAATATCTAAAATTCTCCACATTTCATCATAACGTAAACATATTTTTATTCTGTACATACGTAATAACCTATTATCACCTTATTTTTAAGAGTTTAATATAAACCACACATCCGATAAGACTGAGGAGTGATACTCTGGCACTGTTTCTTGGCGATTAATACATTTTAGAACCGTTTTCATTATGCAAATACTTTATTTTAGAACTTTACTTAATCCTGTAATATATCTATCTTACTGTCGCATCGATCAATTAAGACAGCTTTATTTCTGTACTTCAGAAAACTTCGAAGGGTCGAATATCGTTTATGAAAGATATATAAGAATACGTAAGTCTTAAAGAATTAATCGGTTATAAATGATCTTAGTAAAAGCTGTATTGTGACCTGTTAAAATATTCTTCTAAATTAATTAAAAACACTATTTATTAAAAAACAAATTAAATTCAATGTATACAGTCAGAGGTAAAAATATTACAATTTGCATTATGAAAACGCACCCTTAAACTTTAGTATAGAAATGCACTGTACATACAGATGTATAAGGACATTAAATTAAACTAAGATAATATTCTTATATTTAGCACATTGGAGTCATTTCGTTATTATATTTTTCATATTGCTACAAAATAATGAGTTTTAACAAGAGGATGCGTTTGACTTTTCGCCACGTGAACGCGAGTATTAGTCTATGTTCATTAAGTAATCTATGTTCAATCAAAATATTTTATCTATAGTCTATTTTATTATAACTTACTTAGCAAACTAGAATTTAATACGACTTATTTTCGCTATTGCATTTAAAAATAAATCATTTGTAAGTATTTTTTGATGAAATTTAAATTCGATCACGTATTCATTTGCTTTTGGCTTTTTCCCAGTTTCAATGACACTAACAATTTTGAAAATTTTATATAACCATAAGTTTTTAATGGAGTAAAAATTAGAAGTAACTTGCAGTAATTACGTATTATTAAGTTTAGCGTAAGGTATACGAGTGTAACTTATTGTAAAATAGTGTGTCATTGTGTGTGAATGTGATAAAATATATTTATACATTATTTACTAATTGTTTCTGTTAACCTTCCCCTTTTTTATAAAAATATCCGAAAATGATTGCGCTGTTTGCAGGCGGTCGAAAAAGGATGCGTTGCTGAAGAAAATAAATCGAGATATCTGAGTATCCGACTTTGTAACAACTGATCTGACCTAAAGTTTGTTCGATGACGTTCTTCTAGTATCTATCACAAGCATCAAGTATTTGATTAGGTACTTTTCGCTGAAACTTCTAAGCTACATAGTCGAATGTACCTTATTAAATTACCTATCCATATACTTTTAACTGAAATTGTAATTTATCAGAACAAATAAATGAATTTCATTAGCATTATAACCGAGACCCTTAAAAAATAGTTTTTTTGGAAGAATTATAATTTTCAATGTAAAATATAAATCGAAGCAACTAAATCCAGATTAAAAATTCTACCACCATGCATGTCATCAATGCCATAGTGATTAAGTTAAGCGGTACTTCCCAACGATTCCAACAAGAATTTTGCACCGCGTCACATAATTTTCAATATTTTCACGATGCACCGCGAGGGAAGACTGTCTTGGATGTAAAAGTGTATGAAATCCATTCCATCTGAATAAATTTTATATAATAAATTTTCGTCTATCTAGGCCTTGTGGGTCCCCCGACAAGCCAATAGACAGGACTGCTCGATCTATAATGATTTAAAGCTACAAAGCTAGAGCAAAAAAAATATTTTTAAGCTTTGTATTGTACTTAATTTTTATCCCCCGTCACATCGCATTTGAAAGCGATACATTAACGTTTAAAAATAGTATTCGCACATGCTCTCGTGTTATTAACCTTTTCTATATATGTACATATCATCTAAATAAACCGTGTCTGGTTAGTTTTATGCTAACGTCAAACAAAACACTAAATAATTTCAGCCAGCATTTTTGCAAATGAATTACATGTGCGCCCACAGTGTGGTGTAATGTCAGACATAGCTTAATGTCGACATGTACTCTGTGATGCCGACTTGTGAGTAGGAGGAAGCAAGTTGGGACTTAGGTAAGAGAGCTAGTTAGAGATAGACCAAGCCAATTCATGTAGCTCACTCGACTACCATCTATTTCAAAGTATGTTAACTAAATTCAAAGCGACGCGTAATATGAAACACGACGTTTGGTATGAATAAACTTCATTTCGTCTCAACATAACAATATACTTAATACATGACGCTTACAATAGATGGCGTTGTGTCTAATAACTGATTCGATATTTAACTGATTCGATATTTTAATTGAATTTTTTTTAATGTACTAAAAACTTGATTTTCTAGCAAAATTAGCTAAAAATAATGACACCTTAAAAATGTTATTTGCCACTAGCCCACGATTATGTAAGTACGTATGCAGTCTGTTAGGATATTGGAAGAGATATTTAAAAACGGCTAAGCTTACCTCATTGCGAGTATTATTTCTGAATTAACTGATATATTAATAACTTTAATTGGCTGCTAATAAGACGGTAAATCTCATGGTTAATTAGTTAAATATATATTCGGTATTACAATTCTCAACACACTTTGAATAACGATAACGAACAATTTAAATAAATGAAAAGATATACCTAGATATTAAGTGAAATATCACTTCATCCAACATTTGACCCTTATCTTAATGGGTTTCAAATTTATTGTAATGGAATCTTACAAATCTCTTTGTCATAGAAAAGTGCCGTAGGATTCCTACGGTAGGAATAGTAGAACCCTTTTGAAAGGTACCTATAGCGCAGGCGTAGAAATCCCGAATTCGTCGCAAACTAAAATGGCGTTTCAGAACCCTCACACACATTTTAGTCAAAATATGTGAAGTCTAAGTACACAGGATTTACATCAAATTACGAATATCGTATAGAAGTTACAATAATGGGTAAGTGTAAAATATTTTAATACCTAGGCTATATGACATTTTTTTTTTAATTATGATGATATAGTATTTATGAGACATATAACACAGATGTCACTTTTTTTGGATACATCTTAAACGTACATTACCGAGGGTTTAACAGTCCATTGAATGTTGTAGAGTAAATTATTTTAGTAAAATTTTCAATTATTTTATTTATATAGTTAACTCAATTTCATTTTAAATATACTTGAATAGCTAGAATAGGTCTAAGGAACCAAGCGATCATTTTAAGTTTCAAGAGGTACTACCTAAAATAGTTGAAATTCCAAATTTAAATTCAAATTTTGAACCAAAATGCTTAATAAAATAGCTATTCGTTCTATACTAAAATAGACAGTAGTTCCTAACCAAAAAATACGCCGGCATTAAAATCCCATTAAAACGACTTGCCTTAATTCATCTATCAAAAATTAGATAGGTATGTTTAATTCTAAAATACTGTCAGGGTTATTTTCAGAATTCAAACGTTATACATCATCATAGTATCTTAGTGATTTAAATATAGGTACCTTGTAGATAGCCCATTTCCTTCAAAGAACAATCAGCAATCAGACTATTATGTCTATTTAAAAATTCTCTTCTTATTTCCTAAAGTATGTACATATGTATGTAGTATTTTAAAACGAGCCTTCAAAACCTATTCGTGCAAGATGTTGAAGCTTATTATGATTACTAACATACAGTATTTATTAAATCGTGACTATTTGATTGGTATTACTCATCCTTCTACTTAATTAATTATAATAATATGTACTTTAATATACTATAGTCTAACATGTAGATACCTAAATATTCAAACAATAAAATGGAAAAAGCAGGTCTAAAAATGTTTCTCAAAAGTAACATTACAAAGGTGACGCGAAAAATATATAATTAGATATATGTATTATTATATGGTTACGAACAATTTCTTAGGTACTTAATTCTTTTCGTTACACTTTAATTTTATTTGTGTACTGCACTGTTTACAAATACGATGCCTGTATTATTGTTTACGAAATATTTAAACAATGAATTGATGTGAAGAGATCTCGCATTCAAAATTAATTTGTTTCGTCGTAGTTGCTCGTGCTTAACATAACAATTCCAATATACGGGAAACTGTATTGCATAAATACCATAATGGCCAAATTTTAAAACCAGGAACGATCATAACAGAAGGAAATCAATCATGTTCTGTGCTCAAATTTTAAGTTGTTGTCTTCATCCCATGCCGAGGTTAGTGTTGAAATACAATTGTATACATCTAAAGTTATCCTTAGTTTTTGTATTAACAGCCTTCGAAAATCGTGATGTTTTAATCCGCGTGATTAAAAAGGAGCATTACTAACTTACTTAGCTCATAGCATCTTATAAACATTACCTCAACCCATTGGAACCAATTTTTTATTACAAATTTTAGTCATCGAAATAAATTTAAGTAGATATTATCATTATCACTCATGGTTTGAAACTTACGTAACTAGTTAACAAAACAGCATTGTTATCATGAATAGCATATCCTCTCGTGTGCGTAGAAAATATTAATGTAACCCATTTAATGAAGTTACTCGTAGGCTCATAATAAAATCAGAACATCTTTTGTACCTCTGACCTCGCAGAGAGTATTTTATTCAGTGATGCAAAATGCAAAGTGTGTTCGAGCAATTTTATTGTAATGGTTAACATATTCACTATGAATGAGTTATAAAGATCGAGCAATAACATTCTATTGTACGCTAGACAGTTAATATAAAATTACGGTCATCAAAATGAGTGTCGCATGAAGTACAATCAGTCTGCTCCAATCTTTTTTCCGTGTCATCAATGGTTCTTAACTGAGTTGATCATTGACATGTCTTAAATGCTCAAACGAATTCAAAAATATCCTTAAGTAACAGTACAACCTTATCTCCTAAACTTAGATGCATGCCCATATGACGCACCGTAATCAAAAAGAATATTAGAAATGTATAATATAAAGTAGATAGATTTCACAATAGAAGTCAGAAGCTATTACAATTTAATATCATTCAAGGATATAATAAAACATATTATGTTACTAATAAATGCCGAAGATAATGCCGCTACAAACAAATGTAATGGTTCAAGTAGCATAAATGTAGTGGTGCATACATATAATTTATAATAGTATCTACATAGGCATGTGTGACTCTTTGCAAACCAATTGGATTTATTAAGTATATTATGCAAATCATTGTTCTAACTCCATTTATTATTATTTACAGGCTAAGAAGAATTAAGAAGATATTAAGTATGAGAAAGATAAAAATCGCAGTGTGGATTATGACAATAAGTTCTTGTTTTATAACTCTCCTTATATACTATCTTTATCGTTACCCGCCAATAAAACAACACAAAATTCCTTTGCCGGTGAGACAATTCTTCATAAGTAGCACAGCAAAAAATATTGCGGGGACACGATTTAAACATGTATCGCTGAACGAAATATATGACGACAAGCCAGGAGATGAAAAAGAAAACTCAATTGAGCTAGAAGATCATACAAAAGGTATACGCAAGATAATATCATCAAATAAAAAACAACTTTTGATGTTAACATTTTTATTTTTATTTTCAGTACAAATGTTGAATACACCAGGATGTCAAATACCACTATTAATGGTTAATTATGAAAAGTATGCCAAGAAAAGTCCAAAACCTGGATCGTGTGGAAGACGTGCGGTATATTTAACGAAAAATGAGACACGATTTCGCGCACAAATCAATGACAAAATTTTAAGACAGCTGCTCAAAAACAGTAACGATTACTACTGCTGTTACAGATTTTTTAAAAACAACCCGCATCCAAATTACCACAATACAAAAATACAGTAAGTACATTAAAATATCAAACAGATTTCTTAACAATGAATTTTAAGTATAAATTAATAAAATATGTTATTTTAGGCAAACATCATGCAGAATATTGGAAAATGGTAACAATTACAAATTAGAATCGGACTTCGTGAACGTTTTATGTTTTGGTACCGGCGTTAAAAACGCTTCACACATTATTTACAACGATGTTTATGCGTTCGCTAAGAAGATCAATATAACTAAACAGAGTCAAACTAGATGCAAAGTCAAGTACAACGTACTGATGCTTGGAATGGATTCAATGTCTTTGCCACGTTTCGTCCAAACAATGACTCGCACCGTTCATTACTTCAAAGATAATTTTTGGCTTGGATTCAGGGGGTATCACAAGGTAAAAAAATATTTCAATTCTTTTAAATAATGTTGATAAGTTATTACATAATTTTCAATTGTTTTCAATTTATTATTATATTGGTTTGAAACTTGGCATGCGTGCCTTCGATTTGCATGCATTTCTAAATTTAGATGTGTTCTTATTTAGTCACCGCTTACCTCAATGAACCTAACAATAGTTATTTAATACCAGCATGTCTGAAAGATCGAATCTATCTAGCCAAAAATGTGTAATAATTACCAACGTACATTTAGTACTTCCTGTGGATTGTGATGACAGAGACTAAATTTCATGCGAATGTCCTTTCAGGTAGGTGATAACACTTTTCCGAACCTAATGGCTGCATTTATGGGGCGAAATTTATCTGACATTTCCAAAAAATGTTTGGGAAGAATGGACGAGTGCAACGATTACTTAATATGGAGCATGTTCAAGTCGGCAGGCTACGTCACTGCTTACGGTGAAGACTATCTTCGATTACCGGATACTTTTAGCAATTCCTACGCTTTTCACAAACCACCCACACATCATTATATGAGACCATTCTTCGTCAAAGGGGAAACTGAAGTCAACAATAAATCACTTGTGTGCGCAGGAAAACTATCGTCCGGGAAACATCTGCTCGATTTTGCCTTAGACTTTGTTGTAACATACAAGGATACCCCATTTTTTGGAATATTTTGGATGAACTCTTACAGTCATAATATAAACAGTCGACCACAGGATGCAGACAAAATTTTTGAAGACTTCTTTAATAGACTTTCGTATACTGGAGCATTGTCAGATACTTTTGTAATATTTTTCAGTGATCATGGCATACGATTTGGGAAACATCGTAACAAAATGGAATCGTACTATGATGAACGCATGCCTTTATTATTTATCTGGAGTCCCTTACATTTCAAATGGAAACATCCAAAGGAGTACAAAAATTTAGCTACCAATCAATTTAGACTGACTACACACTACGACTTATTTCAAACGTTACAAGACATCACTCGTATATCAAATTGTAGCAACACAACTACTAACTCTATAGGATGTCCTAAGTGCCAAAGTTTATTCAGTGTCGTTAGCTCTAATCGCACTTGCCAGGATGTCACAATTCAGGATAAATGGTGCAGTTGTCACAAATTGTACCCCCTAGACATTGAGGATACTGAAGGTATAAAGATCATTCGATTCGTCGTACAACACATAAAAGCTATCATAAAAAGAATTCAAACAAAAAGATGTTGGGTTTGCTCAGATTTATCTTTAAGCAATGTAACGAGAATACATTTTTACTATGACAACGATAAGGTTAAATTGTTCTACGTTGTGGCGTTTTCAATGAACCCTGGTAACGTGTCATACGAAGCAAGCGTGTCGCGAATAGGGCCAGACATAAAGCTTGTCGGTCCAGTAAGTGTGATATCACCCTACAGAGGACTCGGCAATTGTGTAAGCCAGAAAACAAATGATTCTAGGTCAAAAGATCGTTCGTTCTGCGTGTGCCAAAAAACTGACAACTGTCGAATTAACTCAGTTTTATGATTTAATGCGATGTTATAATTTGTCTGTGATAAAAAGTGCTTTCTTTTTTATTATTTTTGTGTAAATTGATACTAGGTACTTCTTACTCTTAAATGTATAATATAAACAAAGCGCTGCAATTAAGCTCTACGCAGCAATTTTGGTCAAATTTTTCTTATATACTAACTAATTTATTTAATTATCAAATGTATTCAATGTTTAATAAACTCTCTACCTATGTTAAGAACATACATGTAAATTTATATTTATTTTTATGGAATTATGTAATTATAAAGTTTGAGAACAAAAATTTATCTGATGTGTCAATTTTCAAGTAACCTGCAGCCTTCTGACACGGTTCACCGATCACGAAGGTTATCCGACTGTACGAGTAATCAAGCTTGCATCTTTCGTTACGCTTTATTATTTATTCTAATGAAGGTTTGTAGTTTCATAAGTCAATAATGTGAATACTATAATGTAGCATCAGTGTTCCAGTTTAGGATTTCTTCACTTTACTACCTAACAGTCACAATAATCGAAGCTATACGTTGTTTAACGAAGCAACCTCCTCAGTGCGACTGTAAAATGAAAACGTAAACATTTCATAGGAATTATGCAATTAAATCAGGTTAAGGTGCATCTGATGGTGCAATGAACCTTGGGAAAGGTTCGCCATATTTCACTTACCAAATTGAAGGTTTAGGGGCTAGCCAACATTTTCCATCAAGAGTGGTTGTGAAACCTTAGAAAAAATTATATAATTTTACCGTCAACGGACACTTTTTTATTAATTTCTTACTCATACAACTTATTGGTTTATAATTTTTGTACTTTATAATTCTTAAATTTTCTGTCTAAAGATCATAATCATCATTTTAAGTTTGAGGGAAACATACACTTGCAATTTTAGACACTTGGAATAACATGAAGATAACAGAATATGGTGTTGAACTGATTTATGTTAGCTTATTTAATTTAAAGGTAATTAAGCTAAAGATATTGTCATAGCAGTCCATCCATAGAACAAAGGCGTAAACAATAAAAAATTCTAATAACGAAGGTAAGTCTAATTAGCTAATGGCTAACTGGCTACAGCTATTCCCTCGTGTGTATATTTAGTTCCACTCCCCGAGAATGACCCAATAGTCTAATACTGACCTGTAAACAGTACTGTACCTGTGTAACTATTTGTAAGTAAAAAGGCTATATCACGTGGCCGAATACAGTACCTACCTAATAACAATTGGGTTTTTCATTTTTATGTTATTCTCAATAACATATTCTATCATGTTATAAAGATTATGTGTGAGGTATTGACGTATTTGTTGAAAATCTCATTTTTGTGATTTTAACTTTATAATAACCATACAAGAGATGCTAGGAAGGGTACGACTTTAGGGTTTTTATGTTTTAAAAGTATTAAATCACACAATGACTAGGAAGCAAACGCTAAATTTGTACAAAAAATTTAGTAGTCAGTAACCAGCTGGCTTTAACGTGAAAACAATGAAACGAAATACAACAGCAACACTTATTAAAGCTTCTAAATAAAAAAAATCTATCCTTATTATGAACTTATAATTTGTTCATCTCCAGTTCGGCACTTTGTACGTACTACTGGCAGTGAACCAATGTGAGTCACATTCAACGGACGTACTTGCGAAGTGTATTGTGTGAAACAATTTACGCGTTTTACAACAATATACAAATATAATATCGAATTTAGTGACGAGTGCCCCTAACATGTTCAACGCGAAACTACATGTTATGTTTATTTACCAGTGAATGAGTCTTGGGGTTTGATATCAATACACAATGTGTTACTAAAAACAATTTACAAATACGTAAGTACTCTATCTACTATAAAAAATTATATAGTTAAATAATTCTGTTGTCTGATACGAATTTATTAATTCAGAAATTTAATCATATAAAATAGAATAATAATAAATGTTCATGAATGCTAAATATTTAAATCTAATACGATATTAGATAGTTAAAATGAAATATAATGCATCTATGGGAACTTAAATTAACCCAAAGATAATATATAAATATTTTAACTACAAAAATATTTAAATAAAAGCTCCCTTCCACCTCATTAACTGTAACACGTTCTCGCCTTGTGTAATGAGAGAACCTGAAGCACACTCAACCACGATGCCCCAATAGAAAATGACTGAGATAATAATTGGGACCGGCCTAACGAGCCCTCCGAAGTAGATAGTACTATATATTTTGCCACTTTTATCATCTATCCAACTATCAACTATCCCGTCGGAACTCGTTGATCTCTTGCGATTGACTAAGGCTAGGCGCATTGAATTTCATTTTAATTAAAACTGCGTATATTCTAGTTCATTTATTTAACGAATTACATAATATTTATATCGCCTTGTAAAAAATTGTCTGTAAGGATTATGTTAGTGACAAAATAGAGATGTAACTGTTGTATATTTATATATAGGCAAAAAAAGGTCAAGATATCGGACGGCCATTTAAAGGGTAAGGGTTCGATTCTCGGCGAGGCAGGAATTTAAATACTGAGTTTAATTTCTATTTTTAGAGTGTGTGTTTTGAAAGTGTGTGATGGTATGTGCCTTGTGTGTTGTCCAAAACATCTACGATACATGGAAACCTAGTGTGGGAATAGTCCCACCACATAGGGGTGTGTAGCGTTAATTATTTATTTAGCTTTATGCCTCACCCAGCTGAAAAGAAACGGAAAACGAGGATATATTACAAACTCTAAACTAGCTCATATCCGACATCAATATTCGCGTTATCATTATAAAAATATCACCATGCCTTCATTATGTGCAATAATATCACAATATTATGACATGACAGTTTTATTCATTTATTTTCTCTGGATATACCAGGTAATCTAAAATACACGGACTTGCGGCAAGTAATACTTACTTACATAAGTGGATCCTAATCTATTGCACATTGTATGAAGTACAATTACTTATCGGTATCTAATTATCTATATAAACTTGATTATCAACTCACGTTTAACTCAAGTAACACTAAGTATGTGGTCATCAAATTGTGGTTATCGTCGGCAACACTATAGGCATCACTGATACGTTCTTAGCCAAGAAACAAATGAGAAGAAATACAGGGAACAGTACTGGGTCTCAAACTCAAGGAACGCTATTCGTTTAACAGCTGACTCAAGAGGGTCGTAGCCAGAGGGGCTTCACATACAGAAAATAATACCAATAATAATAATAATCACTTAATAATAATATCTATACTAATATATAAACCTGAAGAGTTTGTTTGTTTGATTGATTGTTTGAACGGGCTAATCTCAGGAACTACTGAACCGATTTGAAAAATTATTTTTGTGTAAGATAGTCCATTTATGGCGGAAGGCTATAGGCTATGTAACATCACGCTAAGAAGAATAGGAGAGGAGCAGCAAAGAACATTGAGAAAACGGCAAAATTTTGAGCTCTTGTGGCGTGCGCTGAGTAAATGGTGATAGTTGCTCAAAAATCATGTATTATAATATTGTTCCCCTCTAAAAGTTCTAAATAAAAGTCCGCGACAGCATATGTCTAGCTTTTGAGGTTAACCCACTATAACCATTTTTATGGTTATCATTAAATAATTTAATAACAATAATTTATATGGCAAAACAACGTTTGCTGGGGTCAACTAGTATAATATAACAGAGTTAGTAATGTAATTTTATATTTTACAATCTTAGGCTTGATGTGGAAGGTTTTATGACAAGAATTTGATTACGAAATTGCTGATTTTTAATACGTTTTAACTGCTGGTAACTGGTAACCCTATTTGCGTATTGTCGAAAGCGTCAACAGTCAGCGCAGGTTTCCTTTGTGCGGCAATTATCGCCGATGGAGCGTTTAGCGTTCCGGTGACAATGAGGATGCGCTAATGAAACGTATTAGCGCAATTTTTGCGACTTTTGCGCTATCCCCCGATGTTTGTTTAACTTTCAATTTAAATTCAGTATGTTTTGAAAACGGAAACATTTTATCCTGGCGAATGTTTTTTTTTAATCCCATTCGAACGTTAGAATATTTATCAGCCTGGACTATTTATTGTTGTTCGATTTTATCTTATTGAATGACATTCGTTGATGCGATACGATTGTAAACGTTGTCGTCAAGATTTGTCGTATTTTTCATGATTTTGTCGTAGCGAATGTATGAATAGGTGGCGATATTTTGAATTTAATCGATGAAAAACAGACGAATTGAAAACCTCCATCTATTTTGATGTTGGTTAAAAATAAGGTTCAAAACTTTATAGCGAATTTTCTTCATATTTAAAAATGAATACCTTTCATCCACTATCCACTATGTGCAGTGGTGATATTATCACACGCTAAGCACTCCCATAAACTATCAAGTCGTATTTAGTTTTATATTTCGAACGACGTAACGCAAATGCAAATTAGCTCATACTTTTTTGTTCTAATCAGCCAATTCCGTTGCCTGTGCATCTTTTTTCGCTGTCCATTACGAGGGCGATACAATGCCATTGTTTTTTTTTTGCAAGCGAGGTGTAATAATTTTCGTCCAGTCATTTGTATGTCCGTCTGACATCACTCAGTGGCGACAACGACCCAAAAATAATAAATTATTAAAATTTTACAGTCGAACGTTTAGAATATTAACTTTTTGTGTGCCGATTGGTTTTTACGATTCAAATACAAATATTTAATTCTCGGTGGTCGTGTATCGTTGGAAATATATGTTTGTATGTGTCTGTTTCACGATTTCGTGTAAACGCACTTGCGTGAATGTCGCATTATCGATGCCATAATTGTCCCCGTTTCTTCTATTGGCTTTTGTGATTTTCGATGTTGCGTTTTGCGTATAGTTTAGAAGGAAGAAAGGTTGTGACATACTTGTGGAGTTTGGATGAATTTAATCTAAGAGTTGTTAGGAGAGGTCTGATATTTGATTTGATGACACACATTGCCTCCGTTACTAGGATTGCCTGTGTCATGGCTACTATAAACAACACAAACAGACAATGGCAACCACTACCAGGTCTAGAACAGAAAGAAGGATGTCCATTTTTGACCTGACCATGTATAGAAATGAAATAAATCTTAAAATTCAGCTAATATATTTGCAC